>JAVTVY010025068.1:0-11235 GCA_036873755.1 Hanleya hanleyi | reverse complement strand
AAGATACAATTTGCGGTCTGATTGAAAAATCCAATATGACCATCAGGCGGCCATCTTGGATTTCCAGATGAAACATTATCGCGATTTCTCAGGAACTACTGCATGGATCGTTCTCAAATTTGGTACAGAGGTTCCCCTTGGGGTCCAGTTGCGCAAGATACAATTTGTAGTCTGATTGAAAAATCCAATATGGCCACCAGGCGGCCATCTTGGATTTCCAGATGAAACATTGTTATCGTGATTTCTCAGGAACTACTGCATGGATCTTTCTCAAATTTGGTGCAGAGGTTGCCCTTGGGGTCTAGCTGTGCAGGATACCATATATGGTCTGATTGAAAAATCCAATATGGCCACCAGGTGGCCATCTTGGATTTCCCCATGAAATTTTGTTATCGTAAATTCTTAGGATATTACTGCATGGATGTTGATACACAGGTTCCCCTTGTGATCCAGTTGTGCAAGATAACTTTTTTTGGTTCATTTCGAAAATCCAATATTGCCGCATCTTGAATTTCCCATGAAACTTTATCATAAAATCTCAGGAAATAACTGCATGGATCATTTTATAGTGTTCAGGGGGGACAACACAAGTTAGAAACTCATCTATTGCAGTTCTTTAGTAAAAATTTCTCACAGCTACTTTCTCCAGTTACAGACAGATGACCTACAGTGCCGTGGCACTATCTTTTACATCTTCGCAGACAGATGGGGGTATGTCTTGGTTAGGCCATACCTCACCAGAGATTACTTTCATTGGAAAAATGTCCTGTTACATCTCATTGCCATCGTAACAACCCAGTCGCACATATTTCGTACTCGACATGTCTCCCCCTGGTGCATATACCCACAAAATATTGGAATCGTAGGTTAAAAACTGTCCAATGTACTGTCCGACACGAAGTGGACAGACGGACGAACGACTGCAATCACATAATAAAAATTGGTTCTGGTTATTGCTTATACAGCTTACTGACAATCACACATTATATTTTGGTATAATTGCCTTTATTCCATAACCTCCAATTACAATCATGAATTTGCAGCTTGACCTCCTGTGAAATCGACTATGTTGCCATTTTGTTCAGGGGAGACAACGCAAGTTAGAAACTCATCTATTGCAGTTCTTCAGTAAAAATTTCTCGCAGCCACTTTCTCCAGTTATAGCCAGATGAGCGCTACAGTGCCGTGGCACTATCTTTCTCTGCCTTGAGAAAGTGGTTCATGCCCCTCAAAAAGTCCTTCTGAATTAAACTCACAGGCACAGCAAAACCGGACACATACCACACTCCAAACTTACGCCACCGGCCTGGGATTATTCATCGCAACACAAGCAAAGATTGCCTGAAGCCAAATGCACGTACTCGAAGCAAAGTAACAACAGAACAGCCCCTAGAATGCATGTGGTACGACAATAAAGAGAACACTGACCCTCAGCAGACGCTCAGCATAGATTACAACTGTTCACATAACACAAACTGTTCCAATCTGCACAACACAATTTAACGTTGAATATATTCAACGTTAAATTGTGTTGTGTTTTTAGACTTAAGAGTATTAAATCAAACTTCCTTAATGTTACCCCCCCCCCCCCCACCCCCTCATACGAGTGAAACTCGTATTCATACGAGTGAAACAGTTACTCGGGGGCGAGGTAACTGTATACAGTTCAAAAGATCAACATGACTGGAGATTGCCAGTGCCATTTTCCCACAATTATCGGTATCACTTCCACACAGTAAAACAACACCAGGGCTATGCCGTACAGCCCTCGATAATATTCCTCATGCCATTCTTGGACAAAGGGATAAAAAATCGTCAGCTGCAATTGCTGCTATTATCTGGAAACAAAAAACAAAAAACCCAAACACATTGTTTGTTTTATCTCCAACTAGCAACAACCGTATGTTTTAAATATTATTTTCCGTGGGTGGGGGAGGGGGTGGGGGGGGGGGGGGTAACATTAAGGAAGTTTGATTTAATACTCTTAAGTCTAAAAAAACAAATGTCTATCAAGTGTGCATGATTCACATTATGGCCTTATTTTTACGAGTACCGTATGGTGACCTACACTATATATATTGGTAGGCTCTTTAGAACGTGTGACTAAGATCTTTATCCGGCTGTATGCTAGACAAAAAATCTTTTACCGAAATCATTTGCACTTTCTTTTAATACCGGTACTAGGAAAATATCTATGTATAAAATTATGTGAGTTATTATCATAATATAATCTCATGAATTAATAGGGCAAAGTGAAATTACATACCATCCAGTAGCTGATCAGCTGAAGCCACGGGTCAGTGAATCATCTTTGTTCTCTCAATAATCGACTTCGACTTTCACTACGACTTTCACTTTTGCAATGTTAAAAGATTAGGTTCCAGTTCTGTTCCTTTCGATCAACATTACAAAAATCGACGGTGGAAGCATACGGACGCGTCTGATGGCCTCGTCGAGTTGCTAACGCAATTATCTAGACTTGACACGTTCTTCAAGTCAAATCGATAAATATTTGACGTTATGTTGCAATATATTTTCTTGACTTGTGTTGAGAGAACAAGCGCGAATAATTAACAAGAGATATTTGTGTCGCGATATGATTCCTGAAGGCAATTTGACGAGCCTATCATATTCTTCTGTTTTACGCCTCCGGCGTTGTGTTCTGTAATGTTATAAGATATGGGAGTTAAATTCTCTTCCTATTTACTGACATTACTAAAGTCTTCACGCAACGCAAGATTCGCCGTTAGCTTTTGAATCTCGAAGTCGACTTTCGAACTCTACGTCAAGTTTTAAAATTCGACATCGAATTTGAAACTCGGCATCGAATTATCTGTGGTGCGTTGACTTTTGATGAAGATTTGAAGATTTACTGCGAATGCCTATGGGCTAGTTATCGCTTATGATTTTGGGTTATGGTTTCATTGCAAATGTTGCGACGCCGCAACAATAACATTCCTGAACAATACATTTCATCTATGGTCTATGGTGAGTCAGAACTGCATTTCTACTGTACATCTAACGCGATGAATAGATGGAAAAATTACCGTGGTACGATGGCAATTACTATATGGTAGCAATGCGATTATTCTATGACACGATGATTATTTTCAGACACCTGAATTCACTCTTTGTGGTTCCTCTCCAATGGGATCAAAATGTTTTTCCTGTACACCGGTACTCACACAATGTTCACACAAACGGCTCTGTCCAGTACGAACTGACATGAGTCTGTGCAGATCTGTTTTGACGAATTTGCAGCAATGACACACTGTACATTTGAATGGTTTCTCTTCAATTTGAGATATCATGTGTCTGACAGGTGATCGCCAGCTGACCATGTCCGTTCATTTCATTTGAACGCTTTATCTCCGGTATGAATTCTCTTGTGTCTCATTGAACTGCCCTTACTCGTACATTTGTGCTCACATAACGAACATTTTAATGGTTGTTTTGCAGTGTATGTTCTCATATGTACCACCAGATTTCTCATGTGCTCCGCTAACTCACACAACACGCGCTTGAATGGTTTCTCTGTAGTGTGAGTTCTCATGTCATTGGCCAGAATGCTTTTACTCGCACTTCTTAACTCCCACAATGTACACATGAAAGGTTTCTCTCTAGCGTGAGTTCTCATGGTTGGACGAGAGTATTACTTCCTGCGCATGAGTGCCTACACGCTGTACATCTGAATGTCATATCATATGTCTGGCCAGATGGTCTTCAGATGTAAACCCGTTACCACACACTTGCCACGTAAATGGCTTCTCCCCAGTGTGATTTCGATTATGTATCGTCAGATTACTACCAGTTGTGCACATACTTACACTACGCGTGAAAGGCTTCTCGCCAGTTTGAATTTTCGTGAGAATAACCAGACTATACATACGCGCACATCTGAATCCACACACTTGACACATGAATGGTTTCTCTCTAGTGTGATTTCTCTTATGTTGAGTATGACTGTTCTCTCTGTATTTATTTCCACATACTGTACACATGAATGGTATTTCTCCTGTATGAATGATTTGATGTCTGGTCAGATTACCTTTAGTGGTACACCCATATCCACACACCGTACATTTGAAAGGCTTCTTCATAGTGTGTTTTCTCAGGTGTATAGTCAGACCACTTTCATATGTATACACATGTACTCACACAATGTACACTTGAATATTTTCTCTTCAATGTGTCTTCTCTCATGTTCGACCAGGCTATATTACTGGCACTCCTACACGTACACTTGGATGTTTTTTTCTCCAGTGTGAGTTATATGCGGCGTAAGAAGTGGAATTTCACTTCGCGACTTCGTCACTTCGCATCGTCGACTCGCCGAATCGACTTTGACTATACGACTTCGACTTTCACTTCATGAAATCGCCGCATCGACTTCGATTTTCGCTACGACTTCCAACTTTCCCTTCTTGAAATGGCCAAACAGACTTTGACTTTGACTACGACTTCGACTTTCACTTCATGAAATCGCCGCATCGACTTCGATTTTCGCTACGACTTCCGACTTTCCCTTCGTGAAATCGCCAAATCGACTTTAACTTTGACTACGACTTCGACTTTTAGAAAGTCGAAGCGACAAAGCGATGAATGGCCGCATCCGGCTTCCATAGCATGGGATCATTGATCATTCTTCGTGCAAGCTTAATGCGGGAGTTGCACAATACAGGGTTCCGGCCTTGGCCGCTAGGATCGCCTTTGTCTTTATTTCCGTTTCATACCACTTCTGTCGTCTGCAAGGCACAGCTGAGTGGGCACCCACAGAGAATGATTATGACAATAGTATATGACTGCTGTGAACATAACTCATTTCTTTTGTATCCTCGTAAACGTTCGTATAGAAATAAAGACGTCTTTTAGTTTTCATACTATTTCAGACATCCCGCGGGCCTGTTTTATATTCGGCATATTTGTCTTTCACCATTGCTAACGTATATGGCGGCACAATCGAATAAACTACGACAGGTTTCTATCGATTATATCAAGTATTGAACTTAAAATCATATAAATCAACCACATACCTTAAAGCAAACACGCAGTCGCTGCTATTTTTATATCAATTTCCATGTCGGCTGCTTTTTCGCGATAAACCGGAAATGTCGTTCGCCGCGATCCTGGCGGCTGGGCGGTGGTTATTACGGAGAGTTATCGCCCGCTACGCGTCCAAGCGAAACGATCAGCCAGCTGTGCCTTGCAGACGACAGAAGTGGTATGAAACGGAAATAAAGACAAAGGCGATCCTAGCGGCCAAGGCCGGAACCCTGTATTGTGCAACTCCCGCATTGCCTGGTTTTCTTTTACAAACTAAAAATAGTAAGCTTTACATCAGCTACATGTAATCGTGTGATTACGCAAATCTTCCTTTCTTGTATTCAATTTAAGTTAGTTTCATTCAATAACAACACAACTGAACGACATACAATTAACCTTTACGGCTGCATAGGCTGCATGTGAGATCATATCTTGTTTATTGTGCATAAAGCAGGATCAAATAAATGACGCGATGTTCTTCATCTAAGTTAAACATTCATTGGCTCTTTTCACTTAAAAAGTCAATGGGTTCCTGGCAATTTCATATCTTCATTGCTAGTGTACGATACCTTATATACCACAGGATTTTTCACTTTTTTTGTAGAAAAAACTTGAACAAATTTTACAACGTTTGGACACACTTTCACGACAGATGCTCCAATTACAAGAAAAGCTGTGCCTGGATGATCTCAAGGAAGTGAGAGGATCGAAGATTGAGGTAAATCTATGGTCAGGGTGTTGAATAATCTGTTATGGACCAAGTTAATATTTTTGATCAATAAAATGCTGAATCAGGCATTATATCTCTCGATCCTGAAACATATTTCAAACACCGACTTTTATACGTATTTCCGAACATACATGGATAGAAAGTTTTCAGTTTTCTGTCCGCCAATTTCATTTATAAAACCTGATTATGGTCTAAAACGTTCACAAGTGACAGTAAATGAGTGTGTTGATATTTTCAGCCATTTGTTTGGTAAGAATTCGGGAATTTATTCCATGCTGCAATTTCATCCTCATTAAAACAAAATAAAACATTTACAAAAGTGACGCAGATTTACATATCGATGCAGGTACCACTGACCGAGAAGGCAGCAAGAATGTTCATCCTGGACCCATTTTTTGCGCAGAAAAATGATAAACTTGTAAGTATATTATTACATGGTGCAGGTTCATCAATACAAGAATCTTTCAGCAATCAAATTTCTTCTACTAACACAAAATAGAAATCTCTATTTAGCCAGATCAACATATCCAGTGTTTGAACACTTTAATTTTCTGACCCATCTTGTCTGGGAAAATCTGGATTTAAATATCATATGGTCACAGTGTATATCAAACTGTAGGCTATGTGTACACAGGCGGTCAAAAACCATGCATATTATGATCAATTTAACGTGCAGTGTAGGAGTATCTGGTGTAGGAAACAATGATCTCGCATGCTTTTTATGCTTATTTTTGTAATCTTTCGATCATCGATGCGGAAATTCTTTTATGGACAAAAGTTCAAGATGGAACATTGATCTAACATAGTGTACTTTTCTCATGTTTTCCTTCCTTCAGGACATAGTATCAAAGTGACGGTAACCATACCCAGGTGAAGATACATAATATCCCCACAGTGGCTTAAACAATATATTATTATGGCAAAATATATTTGATTCATTGCAATTCTAATTTTCATTAGTTTTCTGAGCCTCGTTGAGAGTATGTACACGTTCTTTTCGATGATTCAAGAGTTATTTCTGTCAGACATTCAGAAAGTTTACCAGTACCAGGATAGTCCGATATAATGTTTTTTTTCACAGAAATATATGGAAAATAATTCTGACTATAATGTACTCTCTTTACATTATGTTTTTTTTTTCAGACATGGGTGAAATCATTGCTGATTAAATGCAACATTGATTCTCGCCACACAGAGATGTGCAGGAAATACCTATTGCGGAAATGTGCTGATTGGAGGAACAATATTCGTATAAAGGTATTATTAATTTGCACGAATGTAAGCTCATGCTAGCCTTTTAGTAGCCTTTTATCGGGTGTGATATGCAGCATATTGCCATATTTGTATCAGTTTAGCTATTTCGCAGTCCAACCATGTATCAAGCATAGGCTGTGACAAAACGTATGTGTTCGTCTTTGTTCACACCAGAGAAGACTGAATTTAAAAACAGTTTGAATACTGAAAGGAAGTATCATGCAATAATTGTTTTCACTATCGGCAAGAAGAAAGCACATCAAAGAGGAAATAATGTGCTCCCGTTCTATTAAGTTGCATATCGGGGGGGGGGGTGATACATTATGCTGTCGGGCATTGTTCAACTTTTACACTGGCATCTGGCCCATGTTGGAGTGCATGGAGCGCTAACAATGGATCATTTTTCAGAAATATATGAGGACTTTTACATTTCATTTCATTAATTTCAGTTGCTGGAGAATTCAATTGCTAGGCCTAGTATTAATGACATTATTCCCAGTACGATACTGTACAAATAAATGTAATTAATCTCTGTCTACTTATAGATGCTTTCTTCTGATCACCAAGTGGATGGTATGCCTCTGGCAGACCTGAAAGGGCATATCTTTGGTGGAATGCGTTTCCTCAATGGATTGGTCCACACTGAACCATGCACCCACTTATTGCTTATCATTTAAAAAATTAGTCTGCAGAAGGGTAGCTCGAAGTGTCCATTCGTGGAATGGCGTTAGAATTGAAAACTTGCCAGCTGCTATAATGACGTTTTTTGTTTTGTTTGATTTTCAACTGTTTTTATAAGATTTCGCTGCACAATATTGATAGTGAGTACGGAAATTTGATTTTGTTCCCATCTGAAGGACGGGTTTTATTCTAGTTATGAAGTCACAGTTTCAGCACTAATTTCTCTTCGCTTCGAACCACTAAAGAACATTCAAGTTTACTTTACTTTAATTTCAGCGATGGTTCGTGTATGATCATCATCTGTTTGGCCAGGTTGCCGGGAGGAAATCACTGTCGACCAGTTCTGTAGGCGACTTCTGGGCAGAAATCAAAACATTCTGGGAGGCGTAAGTAAAAGCATTTTCTGGTACATTTCCAATAAAAACAAGACGTTGTAAATGTAATTTGCACTCAGACCTCCCTTAACAGTGCGAACAAAATATATTGCAATACGTCAGCATATGTAGCTAGCAAATAGAGTAGATAAAACTATAGTACGTTCAATGGCATACCATGTAAATCTTTCATCCATTTGATTCAGCTGTGTTGAGCATGTTGGTCAACATGAGAACCAGTGTGGAAGGCTTTGGATTGTCCGGTGGCTAAAAGTTTTAACCCAGTGAAGACATTTTCTCCCACATTTGCAACTAAGGACTTGTTAGGGGATAAGCCAGAGACAGCTTTGAGAGGTTAATTCACACATCGTGCAATGAAATTTTCACTCCATTTTTTATATATTTATTCTTAACACCTTGATACACCCTACCTGATAGGGTGGACATTCTGGCAGGTGGGAAAAAGGACGCACTGGCCACATGTGGAAAAAACATCTTATTTTGTGGGATAGGGGTGTTCAAATGATTCTGTTTTTTATTGATCAATTTAACTTGATATATTTAGAGTACATTTAAAGCTAAAGGATTGGTCTTGTTACCTGAATGATTTGACTTTTCATTCGTTCAAAATTATGTCCGTACATGTAGCAGTCAAAAGGTCAGGTGACAACACTAATCCAATGGCTCTATAAGCATCTGAAATATATCAAGTTAAATTGATAATAAGAAAATATGGGATTATTTGAACATCCATACCCCCCCCCCCAATACAAAATAAGGCTTTTTGTCAACAATGGGTGTTTTTGGTTTAATATCGCTGTACATGTAGTTGCCCACCTTCCGGACTGTCCACCTATCTGGAAAGCTGTATACTACCAAAATATATAGTGAAAATGTGCGAATTAAAACGTACACTAGAGCACCTTCAGAGTATTGGCTTATCGCCTATATCCCCAACAAAGAAAAAGTATATGAAAAGCGACACTAATTCCCAGGACATTTTTAGTCATTACACCGGTATTAAACCACTTCATCTTAGGTATTATAAGTTAGTCGGCAGTTCGCAGTTAGCGGTTCGCTATTCGAAGGGGACCAGTCCTTATTTTATCATCAAAAGAATAATAGTTAATTTAACCCCTTTCCCGACCGAATTTGACCTCCATACTTGGCACATCAACTCAGTGATCCAAGAGCAATACGATGATATCATTGGTTCCCCGATCTGACGCCAGGGGTCGCTGTTCCCAATAACTACGCGAATAGCAAACTGAATAGCAAACTGAATAGCAAACTGGCTATTTGACCCCTTTCCCGACCGAATTTCAGCTCAATACTTGGCACATCACCTCAGTGAGCCAAGATAAACACGATGATATCATTAGTTCCCCGATCTGACGTCAGGGGGCGCTGTTCCCAATAACTACGCGAATAGCAAACTGAATAGCAAACTGGCTATTTTGAACCCTTTCCCGACCGAATTTCATCTCAATACTTGGCAAATGAACTCAGTGATCCAAGAGCAATACGATGGTATCATTGGTTCCCCGATCTGACGCCAGGGGGCGCTGTTCCCAATAACTACGCGAATAGCAAACTGAATAGCAAACTGAATAGCAAACTGAATAGCAAACTGGCTATTTGACCCCTTTCCCGACCGAATTTCAGCCCAATACTTGGCACATCAACTCAGTGAGCCAAGATAAACACGATGATATCATTAGTTCCCCGATCTGACGTCAGGGGGCGCTGTTCCCAATAACTACGCGAATAGCAAACTGAATAGCAAACTGGCTATTTTGAACCCTTTCCCGACCGAATTTCATCTCAATACTTGGCACATCAACTCAGTGATCCAAGAGCAATACGATGGTATCATTGGTTCCCCGATCTGACGCCAGGGGGCGCTGTTCCCAATAACTACCCGAATAGCAAACTGAATAGCAAACTGAATAGCAAACTGAATAGCAAACTGGCTATTTGACCCCTTTCCCGACCGAATTTCAGCTCAATACTTGGCACATCAACTCAGTGAGCCAAGATAAACACGATGATATCATTAGTTTCCCGATCTGACGCCAGGGGGCGCTGTTCCCAATAACTACGCGAATAGCAAATTGAATAGCAAACTGAATAGCAAACTGGCTATTTTGAACCCTTTCCCGACCGAATTTCACCTCAATACTTGGCACATCAACTCAGTGATCCAAGAGCAATACGATGATATCATTGGTTCCCCGATCTGACGCCAGGGGGCGCTGTTCCCAATAACTACGCGAATAGCAAACTGAATAGCAAACTGAATAGCAAACTGGCTATTTTGAACCCTTTCCCGACCGAATTTCATCTCAATACTTGGCACATCAACTCAGTGATCCAAGAGCAATACGATGATATCATTGGTTCCCCGATCTGACGTCAGGGGGCGCTGTTCCCAATAACTACGCGAATACATGTAGCAAACTGAATAGCAAACTGAATAGCAAACTGGCTATTTTGAACCCTTTCCCGACCGAATTTCATCTCAATACTTGGCACCTCAACTCAGTGATCCAAGAGCAATACGATGGTATCATTGGTTCCCCGATCTGACGCCAGGGGGCGCTGTTCCCAATAACTACGCGAATAGCAAACTGAATAGCAAACTGGCTATTTTGAAACCTTTCCCGACCGAATTTCATCTCAATACTTGGCACATCAACTCAGTGATCCAAGAGCAATACGATGATATCAATGGTTCCCCGATCTGACGCCAGGGGGCGCTGTTTTCAATAACTACGCGAATAGCAAACTGAATAGCAAACTGGCTATTTTGAACCCTTTCCCGACCGAATTTCAGCTCAATACTTGGCACATCAACTCAGTAAGCCAAGATAAACACGATGATATCATTAGTTCCCCGATCTGACGTCAGGGGGCGCTGTTCCCAATAACTACGCGAATAGCAAACTGAATAGCAAACTGAATATCAAACTGGCTATTTGACCCCTTTCCCGACCGAATTTCAGCTCAATACTTGGCACATCAACTCAGTGAGCCAAGATAAACACGATGATATCATTAGTTCCCCGATCTGACGGCAGGGGGCGCTGTTCCCAATAACTACGCGAATAGCAAACTGAATAGCAAACTGGCTATTTTGAACCCTTTCCCGAC
>JAVTVY010025067.1:0-10899 GCA_036873755.1 Hanleya hanleyi | reverse complement strand
ATATCTTCTCTAATCTTCCCAGTAATGATACCCTGAAATCCCAGAAGCAATGATGTACACAAATTGTGAATCTGACCCAAGGCACAGTAGTAGTATTTAATGTACAAAGACATTCAAAAAGAGAGGTAGTAAAACAGATCGAGCGGTAGGGTCAGGGAAGGCAGGACGCAGGTGTGCAAAGTGTGCACCCAAGGAGAAGTAGGTCATGACTTGAGGCAGCCATACAAAAGTAGGTCCTTCCTAAACCCCACTGCCCTGCTTTACCACCAACCATTGTGACTTTTCTTGTGCATTATATACTACTTTCACTCATTAAAACACCAGTATTGAATTAAATGTTTAAATATAACACAAAAGAAGGTCAATGAAACCTTTGAATGATTCCGAATTAAACTTGGGTGCAGACAACAGATTCTGAATCATAATAACAAAAACATGAATTTTCACGTCTCAGTCATGTCAGTTCAGACCACACTGGAAAACAGATCTAGAGTCACTGAAATCATAGCCAAAAAACTTTCTCGGGTCACTTGTAGTAATCTGTGATACAGTAAACCCTCTAATAAATCAATCACAGACGAGTATTTTCTCACCTAACACCTGGGGGTAATTGAATGATAATAGTATGATTTAATTATTGGAGCCCTGTACCATACATGTATTCATATAAATGATTCAATACAATGCTTTTGTTCTCTAATAATTAAATCACTTGGAATAATAGCTCATACAGTGAGTGATTGAGTGAATATGATTTAACATCGCTTTCAACACTATTTCAGTCATATCACAACATTTGGTTCCTATTCCTTTTCACACCCGGAAACCACACAGCAGTTTGGTTGGTGAAGAAGTAATCGAAAGGTAATGATACCCTTTTAACACAACATCTCATCAACAACACCCTCCCCCCATTTTAATTCCCCTTAATGTTACTGAGTGCTTATTCAGTGCATTTACCAGAATGTACAAATTTGACTGACATACCTCTCCTGCTCAAGGTCCCTGTATTCTGCCCCCAGGTCCTGTTGGCCTTTGTTCTTCTCTTCCACCTCTTCCTTTAACTCCTTCACTTGAGTTCTGTACAGGGACTAGATATTGGGTAGACCAAGCAGAATAGCAGTGTCACAACAGTCAGATCAAAAAATACCAGAAATCAGGTTGTGAATAAATGGGCTTAATCTCCATGACACATGGTCCTCTCTATACATGTAGCTTCTAGCATAAATTTCTAGATAATACATTTTGATTTTGGCCAATAATGAATATGGAGCAATATTTAGTCATAACTGCCATAACTATGGTAAATATGCATCAGAATTTGTAAAAGGACCATCATACTTCGATTAAAGATACTTTTGGCAACTTTCAGTTGACAATAAACCAGTCATAACTATAAACATATCCCTCCATGTTGAAACACAGGCCAAAATCAAGACATTTGCACAAGACTCATGAGTGAATCTATTGTTTTCAAAATTAAGCCCATTCCGGTCTTCAGCTCCGTAATTTGTAGTCTAACCCAGGTGTTCGTGAAGCAACAACCAACTCCTCGCATGGTGTATTAGATTTTTCTGATTAGAATGGTGTTTAAAACCTTCGATTGGGTACTCACTGACAACATGTTTTTGACACCTTCTCAAACTCTCCACGCCAGCAGCATCTCTTGAGTCTGACTCGGTGTCAAACAGATATCCGTCGTGAGTGGTAATGCAACAACCACTTCTAAGTCGGTGTTAAACCCCAAATTAAAACCCATAAGAGATAAGCATCCTCAGGATCTCTAGTTAAAATTCAGTTTGCAAGTTATCACACTAACGAAGTTACGTGTGCTGATGAGAGATATACACACAGGCACACATGGACAGAGATACACAACCTTTGGTCATGCCTATGAGTAGGACAGCTTAAGAAGATGTAAGTAACTGACCCTGTAGAAAACAATACAGAATATCTCATTCATCCAGCATACAACCATTAATTTGCCATTACCCTGGCAAATTTACACGCCTGAAGGTTTGTATGAAGGAGATTTACAGAAAGAACTGTGCATCGCAGGATATTTCCAGTTTTGAAGCATTTGATTGGTCAATTCAAATTTTCAAACTGAAATCCTGGATTTTCATTGGCCAGTGGAAAAAAAATTGGATGACCATTTATCCAATCATAGAGTTTCTGTAACAGTCCATTGTACTCACAGAGAAATACTGTTCTGCTTCAAGCTGATCTTGTAATTCTTTCATCTGTAAATCGTTAACTGACATTTCACTGTAACAGAGAAAAATGTTGGAATTGATAAGAAATTAAAATAATAACACAGCAAGGAAGCAATCAGAGATTGCTCAATTATATGCCCCCCCTTCCGCTTTAATCTGACACTGCTCCGCCATTGTTCTGTTCTGTATTGGTCTGTGGAGGCCTAATTTGGCTAATTATAAAAATTCTGTTTCAGTCACTTTTTCCGGCATGCCTCGCATAATACATATTCCAAGTATCGACCAACAAGTAATAATACAATGTTTTGATGCAACATGGTCGCCCGGGGCTTTCGCCAAATCCAACAAGAGCCCAAAGGGCTTCAATATACGCCCGTATATCTGGAATTACATTGGTCCAAATTTCAAGGTTGTTTAATCGCCTTGATTCCAATTGGTAGCTAGCAATCCGGAAAAGGTCTACAATTTTGTGCTTCTGAGAATGTAACATATCACATCTAAAATTGAATGATAAACTAAAATGAGCTTAACTCTTGGAAACTAGGTGACCTTGGAGCAAGAACCGAGAGCTCACATATCCCACAATGAAATCGACAATAGTCAAACACAAGAAAATAGTATTTTTCCTGCAAATGGATTTCTTTCAGACAAGAGAATTTTTCATGAAGGAAGAAGAAAGTGATGAAGTAAACCTTTGTTCTTGAGTTGATAAACGGGTATGAAGTTCATAAAGGACCCCTTTCCAGTAAATGTATGATTTCTATTTCACAACAGTTTAACTAAATGTAGCTGTTTCAAACATGGGAGACAAATGCCATATACATGTAGGGGAGAGAACTCTGAATATTCCAACCTAACACATATAGTCAGCTAAACTTGATTCAATTCTGGGGGACTGTGACCTTGACATTTGACAAATTGATGTATGTCTCCTCTTCGCCATGCGAGTAAGATATCTGATACCATTCCATACCTTGAAACTAGAGATATCGCATGGATGAATGGACAGAACGCAACATCGCATTACATGACCTCGTCTTCGACAGGCATATGAAAATGTGACTTAATGATTTCCTGATTTTGGGGTCACAGTGACCTTGACCTTGACCTAAACTTTGGTGCATGACACATCGTCTTCCGTCAATGTATCAATGGACACAAAAAAATCACGATTTTTATGAATTTCATGATTTTGGGGGTCACCGTGACCTTGATATTCGGCCTTGACCTACATTTTGGTACGTGACACATCATGTCCCCGTAATGTATCTACTGACACAAAAAAAAATACTTTTCAAAGATTTCTTGATTCTGGAGTCACAGTGACCTTGACCTAAATTTTGGTACATGACAAACCATCTCCCCGTAATTTCTCAATGGACACAAAAAATCAAGATTTTTAACAATTTCATGATTTTGGGGTCACAGTGACCTTGACATTTGACCTTGACCTACATTTTAATATGTGACACATTGAGTCCCCCTAATGTATCTACTGACACAAAACAATGTTATTTTTAATAATTTCCTGATTTTTGGGTCACAATGACCTTTGACCTTCGACCTTGACCTATATTTTGATATGCAACACTTCATTTCCCCCTATTGAATCAACTCACAAGAAATTTATGATTTCCTGATTTTTCATTCACACTGACCTTTGACCTCTGACCTCGACCTACATTTGGCATGCAACACATCGTTTCCCCCTAGGGCATCCACTCGCCAAAAATTAGAACTGTAGATGGAAAACTATCAATGATCAATGACTTCCTGATTTTTAGGCAACAGTGACCTTTGACCTCGACCTGAATTTCGGTACGCGACACATCGTCTCCACCTGATGTATCCATTCACAAAAAATTGCAACTGTGGATAGAAAACATCCAGAGATATAACACTTCACTGATTTCCTGTTTTTCAGGCCAGTGACCTTTGACCTCTGACCGCGACCTTCATTTTTGTACGCGACACATCGTCTCTCCGTAGGGTATCCACTCACCAAAAATTGGAACTGTAAATAGAAAACTGTTCCAGATATAGACCGGACACGGGGGACGGACAGACGGACGGACGGACGGATGGACGGACAGACGGACGGAAACCGCCATCACATAATACGTCCGCCTTTTTGGCGGGCGTATAAAAATGTGACCTGGTTATGAGATCTACATTCCTTGGGAATATATTGTGGTGAAATTATGAAGCGATCGTGAACTTTGAATTTTGCACCCAATTCACTCTTTTTGAGGCAATTTCATACTTCAGGACCTATGTGGTCTGCTTTGGAATGTAGAATAACAATTTCATAGCCATTTTCCCCGTCCAAATCGGTTATGGACTGAGATCCAGCCTGGATAAATAAATATATCCCATTCACTTAGGTTTGATCAACAAAGGGCCATAACTCTTGAAAATATAACCGAAAGCAGAGAAAGCTCACGCTGCACAACTATGGGGCATTGACCCACATATCATGCAAATTCCATGCTTGTCCATACAATATTAACCGAGATCCAGCCCGGACAAGTCCCAATTCGCAAAGATTTCAAGAACAAAAAGGCCATAACTCTTGAAAATGTATAGGAAACGCGGAGAAACGCCACGCTGCACAATTACAGGGCACTCACCACATATCATGCAAATTCCATACTTGTCCATACAATATTAACCGAGATCCAGTCCTGACAAGTCCCAATCCACAAAGACTTGATGAACAAAGGACCATAACTCTTGAAAATATACGCGAAACGCGGAGAAACTTCACGCTGCACAACTACAGGGCACTGACCACATACCCTGCAAATTTCATAATTGTCCATACAATATTAACCAAGATCCAGCCTGGACAAGTCCCAATTCACGGAGATTTCAGGAACAAAGGGCCATAACTCTTGAAAATATAAGCGAAACGGGGAGAAACTTTACGCTGCAAAACTGTGGGGCACTGACCACATATCATGCAAATTTCATACTTGTCCATACAATATTAACCAAGATCCAGCCCGGACAAGTCCCATTCACAGAGATTTCAGAAAAAGGGCCATAACTCTTGAAAATTATACCGAAACTCGGAAAAAACTCTACGCTGCACAACTACGAGGCACTGGCCACATTCCATGCAAGTTTCAATCCTGTCCATCAATTATTAACCGAGATATCGCGCTGACAAGAAATTTGGACGGACAGACGGATGGATGGACAGACGGACGGACAAAGCGATCGCTATATGCCCCCCCTATAATTAGGGGCATAATAATTAAAAATACTGATCGGCAGATATATTGAGTTGTATTCTGAAAGTACAATAATAGGTAAAAGGACTAGACTCTTGAGATTACTGTTCACCAAGAGTAAGAAACAAGGCTGTTGTCTGGCATCTAATGTCGTAATGTTATATGCATGTGATGTTCCACATTTTGCTGTTATAAAATATTTATCTAAAATGGAACAGAAACTTGGGCAACATATTTTAGTGCTGTAGTACAGATATAATGAAATTGCTGCGAAACATATGAGTTATTTTGATAAACTTACTCTTTCAATTTTCTCACTTCCATCTGAGTGCTTCCCTTTGCTTCCTTGATATCTTCATGCTCCTGTACCATGTATATACACACACAAGAATGGTCAATCAGGCAAAGACATTCTCTCATCAGTTTTTCTCATAAAACAATGGCAAACATTTCTCTTCCCAAAATAATACTGAATTTACAAGATACGACAAAGCTGATACCGATTCTGAAGATAAATCGTCAAGTTCATTTTACCAGCTTTTCAGAATGGAAGGAAGTGAAATTTTCCACCATAAAATTAGGGGATTATAAAATTTATCAGAACAGCAAGTTTATAAAATGGTTCAAAATCATACAGATAATTCCCTTATTTTATCGTTATTTTAATGATTTTGAGGGGGATCAAACTTATTACAATGACGGACTAAATATTGTCCACATAACTGGGGTTGAGTACAGTTTAATAAGGCGATTGACTTATTAGAGGCATTTCGTACCTTTTTCAACTGTCTACATTGAGCCCTGGCCTCAGTCAGCTGTTGAGAGACAGTCTTGAAGTCATTCTGTAACAAGGTTCTTCTCTGGATTTCTTGTTCTACTTGTAATGAGAAGTTCTTTGCCTGAAATACGAAGTATGCTAAATAATGATGGTGAAACAAAGATATTAGTGTGCTAAATAATGATGGCGAATCAAAGATATCTGTACGCTAAATAATGATGGTGACTCAAAGATATCAGTATGCTAAATTATTATAGTGAATCAAAGATATCTGTATGCTAAATAATGATGGTGAATCAAAGATATCTGTACGCTAAATAATGATGGTGAATCAAAGATATCTGTACGCTAAATAATGATGGTGACTCAAAGATATCTGTACGCTAAAAAATGGTGAATCAAAGATATCTGTATGCTAAATAATGATGGTGACTCAAAGATATCAGTATGCTAAATTATTATTGTCAGGGTTCATGCACAGAAATTCAGATTGAATTCCATGACTTTCCATGACCTTTTATGGACAAATTCCATGACTTTTCCATGACCTATCAGAAATTTTCTATGGATAATCGGGGCATCGAGAAAATCAGTCCACAGCCATGATGAGCGAGAAGAGCATTTTCATGGCATTTCTTTTTACACTGATGCAATTTGAGAACAGCCATTTCCTGCTAAATGCACGCTGGGAGTTTAAGAGAATTCCAAGACCAAAGTTACCTCCCCTGATGCACACTTGATCGCATTCGTAGACCACACGCAACATTCGGCAAATAGAACATTCGCTGGTCCAGGAAAATCATCTTTTCGGTGAAAAAGAAATATTGACCTGGCCGACATTTTCAAGTTCCATTTATTTTTTCCATGATCTCTTACAAAATTCAATGACCAGACACAAAATTCCATGACTTTCAAGGCCTGGAAAATCAATTTTCAAATTCCATGACTTTCCAGGATTTTCCATGACCGCGGGAACCCTGTATAGTGAATCAAAGATATCTGTATGCTAAATAATGATGGTGAATCAAAGATATCTGTATGCTAAATAATGATGGTGACTCAAAGATATCAGTATGCTAAATTATTATAGTGAATCAAAGATATCTGTATGCTAAATAATGATGGTGAATCAAAGATATCTGTACGCTAAATAATGATGGTGAATCAAAGATATCAGTATGCTAAATTATTATAGTGAATCAAAGATATCTGTATGCTAAATAATGATGGTGACTCAAAGATATCAGTATGCTAAATTATTATAGTGAATCAAAGATATCAGTATGCTAAATTATTATAGTGAATCAAAGATATCAGTATGCTAAATTATTATAGTGAATCAAAGATATCTGTATGCTAAATAATCATGGTGACTCAAAGATATCAGTATGCTAAATTATTATAGTGAATCAAAGATATCTGTATGCTAAATTATTATAGTGAATCAAAGATATCTGTATGCTAAATAATGATGGTGAATCAAAGATATCAGTATGCTAAATTATTATAGTGAATCAAAGATATCTGTATGCTAAATAATCATGGTGACTCAAAGATATCAGTATGCTAAATTATTATAGTGAATCAAAGATATCTGTATGCTAAATTATTATAGTGAATCAAAGATATCTGTATGCTAAATAATGATGGTGAATCAAAGATATCAGTATGCTAAATTATTATAGTGAATCAAAGATATCTGTATGCTAAATAATGATGGTGAATCAAAGATATCAGTATGCTAAATTATTATAGTGAATCAAAGATATCTGTATGCTAAATATCAAACATTTATAAACAATGTTTCTATTTGTTACCAAATCAAACCTGTTTCAATTCATGCCATTAATCTCCGTCAGGAAGATGATACAACGTAGAAAACGGAAGTTAAAACTAAAAGTTAGCTCCCCTAGCGGAGAGTTGTCCGCCCCTAGGAGAACTCTCCCATCCCACTCCAGCAGGATTACTATAAAGGCTCTGCATCAGCCATTACTCACCCTCTATTCTCATTATAATTACCGAGACCTGTAGTGTTTACGGCCGGCATGAGGGGACGGAGGGAGGGAGGGACCATTAAATTGAAACA
The DNA here is from genome assembly GCA_036873755.1 of Hanleya hanleyi. Lineage (NCBI taxonomy): Eukaryota > Metazoa > Mollusca > Polyplacophora > Lepidopleurida > Hanleyidae > Hanleya > Hanleya hanleyi. Next base: position 2,583 of record JAVTVY010025067.1, on the reverse strand, counting down.
GGTTTGATTTGGTAACAAATAGAAACATTGTTTATAAATGTTTGATATTTGTAGCCCAAATCTTAAACCTGTTTCAATTCATGCCACAGTACCAACATATGGAGGCGGGAATCCCGGCCTTGTGGTAACTCCCTAGTAGACTAGTAATCGCTGGAATGACACAAACATGGGTATACATATGAGACATTATTACTGATCAAGTTAACCCTGGTCTCTGACTCATAGGGTAATTGAAGGAATTGATACAGTTTTACTTATCTGAGTGTCTCCATCCATGTAATTGTGCTTGTGATGTGGTTCACATTTCCACCAAGTCGCAGGAACCCAGGCATCCAAGGCAACAAGAAGGTCCTCTTGGTAGACTCTGTATGACTAGGGTTTGTCGGCCATTGCATACAGGGAGATCCTTGGTCCAACCATAAGTCAGGGGGGACGTACGCAACCCATCCTTGGAAGGTACCAAGTCCACACCACTCTCAGACCGCAAGCTTCTTGAGACAACTCACCATATCTAGGAGTGATGAATTTAGATGCGTTGGAATTGCAGCTTGCTCCCTGGGTGAGCCGCGCTCTGTTCAACTCTCTGTACTTTCTTCACTATTGTTGACACTAGGCCTGGAGCGCGTGTCTTGTGAGTTGAGGCACAGGTGACCCAGCTGAGACATCTAGAAGGCAGTCAGTTTCTGAAGAACAGAAGCAAATTTCAGTTAGGAGTAAACCCTATCCTGGTGTTAGGCCTTCATTGGTGATTATAGAATCCACGGCCGGTCAACTGACTTATTTCTACCTTCTGAGATGCCTCTTATCATATAATATATGTAATAATAATAATATGACTGAGATGAGATGAGATGAGATGATACAGCAAGATGGCTGACTTGCTGCAATGGTGACAATTTTGCCGCCCCCCCCTCTTTTTTCTGAAATTACTCACAACGTGCTGGGCAGAGTGGCCCAAGCGTGGTCACACTATTGATTGCACTGTCATATCCCTCAGACAGATGTTAGAGAACGTGGAGTTAATTGTTCAGGCACAAGACAAGACAATGTCACGAAGGGGTCAGTTCTTCCATACATGCCATGACGCAGCGATGGCACGAATCACATTAGAAGAAGCAGAAGACAGTAGTGGGGCGTCAATGGTATATCTACCTTCTGCCAATTGATAAGACTATTTTATGGTCTTCTTCAACTACGCGGCTTTTTAAATGTCAAGCCTTGCTGATAGGCGAAGGGACAGAATAACCGTAGCCGAGAGCCGCGAACGGATCGGAACGAGTAAGATAGTGGCGGATGGCTCGAACAGGACATAGCAGAAGATCGTCCTCGAGACCATGTACAAAGTCTGACAACGCAGGAATGGTGTACGACGTTGAGCGCACGGACCTAAACGAACAGACTCATTTTGGCGATAAATTCAGGAATGGGCCGAAAAGAAATGCAAGACCGATCCGCTGTCCAGGTCATAGAAGATCTTTCAAGAGCATGAAGTATAGACAGACTGGACGCCAAAGCAAACGCCGCCACGACGGCCGTCTTATAAGACACAGTTTTATAGACGCGGACTCTAAGGGTTCAAAAGGTGGTATAATCAGAGCACACAGAACCACCCCGATTACAACACATATAAGGGTCACATGACTTCACAGAATAGTCTTCTGGTTAACCTATTCTAAAGTACATACCAAGAATCTAACGATTCGTGATATGTGTTGTATCTCAGGACGCTTTTATTGTACCTGTTCATGTGGCAACTTGTCCCATTTCGGTAACAGTTGGCGAGTACAACGCGACTGTAATGCGAAGGCGTGAATAAGAGCAGAGATATTATCGTTAAGGCTAATGTCGGAACCCAAGGTAAGACGTAACACCCTATTCAATTCATGCCAGAGCAGATCGACAGCCTTCCATGGTGCTAATATGAAACTCCCTATCCTGGTGAAGGTGAAGGATGAAGTCAATTACGAGGGGAATAGAGTCGGGAACGATCACGTCCTCGGCACCAGGACAAATATAGGAACGTAGTGAGTAAGCTCCTACATATAATAAACAACCTTAAGGTTGATGACAGAACCATAATGTCAAAGTCTAACCATTGGTGTAACGGTTAATATAGGAATAAAGTACTTGATGGAGAAAGTCAGAAAACTGTCCCACAAGTACACCACGAAGACATTGTGTTGATCAAGCACAATCCTAAGGTAACTGGATCTCAACATAATGTTAGTGTGATAAAGTCAACATGGCTCTGTGTTAACACTGTGCTGAATTCAATTAAAGGCGACTAGTCCGTCACTCACAATCCCGCCGTCGTCCTCAGAGAATATCCATGTCCATAATCCAAAGACCTATTCCATATAACAGTATTTAACCAAATACTGCTGATTCCAATACAATTTTGATATTCTGAACTCCAGACTGGAAACAGCAAGGTCTGGACAGAACTCTCTTCGTAGAGTAAAGACGAACCTAAGTAAATCACATTGTGAAAAACCCGAGAATTGATACAAGTGGAAAGTTGACGCCAAACGAACGGACTTCCCCTCCCACCGGCGATCGACGATGGAGAATCAAAGGAAGTGC
>JAVTVY010025066.1:0-10786 GCA_036873755.1 Hanleya hanleyi | reverse complement strand
GGGGGGGGAGGAAGGTTTGGAAAGAATCCCCAGACCAGGGATTGATATATAACTGTATATGACTGCTACACTGTTACCTGCTTTTCAAAGTCCAGGTAGGGTTAAAGTCACTTCTAGTAATACAACCTCATCTGGGGGAATACAAAGACGGATTTTCTATGAATTCATAAATTTCTGAACAGCTCAAACGACTTTCCAATTTGGATGATATTTTACAACTCTGCACACCAAATGAAGGAGGGTGGGGTAACTCTGCTCGTTGAGACTATTTAACATTAGGTGGCGCTACACAGGCACAACAAAGATGGCGGCCAGATGGTTGCAGTTGTTTTAGGTACACGAGTTGAGAACAATAAAAGTCAGATTTCCGATTATCTATGGCTGATGCAACTAATTCAGATTGATAGTAAGTACCTGTTGCAACTTTTAGGCTAAAATAACATTCTAAAGTGATCATTTACGCCGCCACAAAGTGTGAAAATTCTTGCTCAGTTGAAAACTGAACAATTGATAATTGATTTTTTTTTTTGATTTTTTTTGCATTCTGCACATTCTCTTCGTAATAGTACCTCATTTGGGAGGAGGATCTGAGAGATTTTGTCGTTTTTTTTTGTTTTTTTTGTCAGGTTGAAATTTAAAAAAAATCACTAAATTATCAAGCCCGCACTATTTCATCCCAGAAAGATAGGAAACACCATTAAACACAAGAAAATATGACCATTTCTTTGAACTAACTCGAAAAATGACTTTGTGGGCCAAAATTGACCAAAAAATGTAGTGGATTCCTCGAAGTAAACTTTGAAAATTGAAGAAATGTAGTGCCTGTTTAAGCCACGAATAAAGTTGAATCATCTCTTCGTTGACGGTAAACAAGAATGACCTACTGAAAGTTGTTGGAATATAGAATGCTACACGTGGTCAAACAAACGGAATTGTTCAGAAAATGGAGTTTCAAATTTCTTCCTGCTCAGGTGAACTTTTTCCTGCCTCGACGCATTAACCCTTTACACAAAATTGAACACCTGTCAATCAAAGTCAATCTGAATGAGACAGTCATTCAACGTGTTGTTGTTGTTGTTGGCACATGGTCCAGTGGGTTAATTTCATTTAGCTACGTACGTCTGTGCTCACCCATTTTTCCTACCAAACTTTCTGCGCTATCTCCGGAACGATAAAAATTGAGAGCTGACACTCCGCGACTTTATAGTTTATCATATTGGAGTCATTTTGAGCCTATTTGCATAACCCCCCGAGTAAAGGATCATGGATAAATTCAAGATCGCGACCAAGTCGGGTACAAGAAAAGTGTTTTCGTTATTTTCTTCAAAATTGCTGCTTTTCCTCCAAGAAAAGTGATCAAAACTATTTTATTTCACATCACATTAATATTTAATAATATAGCATGCAGTTTTTGCGGAGAAATTGTATAAATAAAAAAAAAATAAAAAAAATATGACCGAAAAATCGACCAAAATTGAAAATAACGTGACTGTGACGTCATCAAAGCAGCCATCTTGATTGTTTGTTTTTTTTGATCATTTTCTGATAGAGGTTGACCCAAGGGTATAGTATGGTAAGTTTCAAGCCCCTAGCTCAAAAGGGAAGAAAAATAATTAGGGGGGAGGACCCCCTACGCTCATACTATTCAGTTTGTATCGCTGACGTCCCTACTCTCCCGGGGAACAAGGAGAGTAGGGACGTCAGTGATACAAGCTGTGTATCAGCGTAAGGACTCCCAGGCCTGGACAGGTCCCCAAAAGCCCAGGTCAGATAGGGTTCAATAGGATAACACAGGGACATTAAAATGAGATAACATCGTGACATGACAATACGATAACACGGTTTGTGATGTATTGGACTGAAAAGATATCACCCCTCTATGCATGGAACTTTGGGGATGACCCCAATATCGTCTGTGTGAATATTCACGAGAGGCATGCTCGAGAATGAGGCTTGCATTGCCAGTACTGAGATAAAAGCTCAGTGAATGGTGCAGTCCAAGTTTGGTGTTTTTTTTCGTCCACACCGTTGAGCGAAATGATGAGTTTATCGCCGCTCTTCGATAAATTTAAATGTATTTAATCGGACACACAGTTACTCGGAACCTCATATTTCGACAACCCACTCCTAAATATGAGGTAGCAGTATACAAAGCCCGAAGATTATGTATACAGTCTCCATATTTCGACACTTCTAACACTTCATGATGCTTATGGAAAGATTACTCTGGCTGGTGGCATGTTCAAAAATAGGGATGAAACGGGCTGCACAGTGTAGTTAATTCGATGAACAATGGGTTATCATACTGTTCCCTGGTCTATTTTGATGTTTTAGGAGCATTTATCGGGGCGGCTTCAAACCATGACACCTCAAACCAAAATTATATTTCCACACAATAAATTAGGAAGTTCGATTATTTTAAAGAACTAAGTTTTGTTTTGGTTTGAGGTGTCATATTTTTGTTACAAGAGAAAATTCTTCTTATAAAAAGCTTCAAAAATACCGAAATAGGCCAGGAGGCACATTTTAATCAAGCATAAATTCACTTTCATGCAAGTGACCATCATGATTCTTTTCAGGCTTATAATTCAGTATGTTTTCTTCAACAAACATTTGATTTTGCAACTTTTGAATTGAAAACAAAAATCAGATCTTTACAGTCACAAACAAAGGAGTTTTTCTCAACAACCGTCACATATCCTTTACTGGGAAAGTTTTTCAAAAGTCCAGTTCCCAACTTTTCTAATGTTTAGTTGATGAACACGGCATTGATGGCATTGGCGCGTGCTCTCTCTGATAGTTGCATCTGAGAAAGTCCAGTTATGATAAGACACTCACATTTTAAAACTTTAGTACAATATCGGGTCAAACGTCCGCGGCATTTTAACAATGTTTTGGCGGGTATTATGGAAGGTTTCACAGATTAGATAAACATAGTGTGACCTATATGTTATTACGTAAAGTGTATAGTTACAGTTTCCTTATTTACAATCCAATTGCTGATTATATGATTGGATGAAATCCGAGACAATCTCATCACACAAAAAGCTGAATAAATATATACCCAAGTACGATATTTTTTCGCTTGTGTTCTAACGAACTTCTGACCCACTTGATTGATTTTCACGCACTCACTGGCATATGTAGTCTTAGGGGCCGTTCCCATTTAACGTTCGTGTTTCCATGGTTTAAGCCATTTCGGTTGAACCATGCATGCCACGAACGATGGGTGTATCGTTGGTTCGTTTTCTCAAAAAAAAACATTGAAGAAACGAACGAAGAAAAAACCATTGCGTTTCTAAGGCTGTGACTTGCTGGAGAAAAAACGATCGAAAGTGGTGCCGCCTGAGTGACGTCACACTAAGACACGCCCACACACTGCTTGAATGATGGTAGCTCATCATACGTGCAGGCAACCACCTCGCTGGGGGTCTAATAACACCCCAGCCACCAGTCAGATTTTTGGACCGGATTCGGGGCCTGCGCTCACATCGCCGGAAGTGACATCATATATAGTAAAATAGATGTTTAACGAAAATTTTGATTACTTTTCAAGTCTGCATAATACCTCCGTTGAGCTAGCGTTAAAAAGAATTATCTGGAGATAATTTTCCCTGTTTATCTGGACAGAGCATATGAAAAGTAGTTCGCTCATGTGCAACACTAAAGGAGTTGTTTGGTCGGATTCAAACTGAACCGTGCGTTGGTTGGTTTCCCCTATACGTCATAGCAACGTAGTAAAGGTCAACTTCCGCTATTGGAGGCAGGGATGTTATTGGAGCCTGCGAAATGGAGTATGCGCTGTGGGGAGGTGGACGTGCAGGCTGTTAAACCGTCGATAACAGGCCTACCGGTATATACCCGGCACCGTATTAAACTGACCACAGTGAAACACTGGGACTGCTGATTTAATGACGAGAAGCCGTACACATGATCATTCTGTTCAGAATATTTCAACCTAAACTGGTTTATATACTTTGTCTTATTTTCTCAAATACCTGTATGCTGTCGGCATCAAACAAATAAGATATATAATGTTTTTTTTATAATATAATGTTAATATTATTAACCCATGTGTGGCCAGAATGCTTTCTTATGGGACCACTTTGGTTACAGTTGGGAACAGGCAATTGAAGAAAAATGGGTACTGTGGATATTTGTGAAAATAAAAAAGGTAGCATGAAATGGTGATAACAGTGATAAGACTGTTACATTAAGAGTGACAACGGATTAATATTTGTATAGAATTGGAAAGAAGTAAAAAAATCATTATGATTAAACGAATCCGCAAACAGCGACATTTCGGAACGCGACATTCGGCACAAAGTGAAGAGTACGACATTTCGACACACGACATTCCGGCACTTTTTTTAACGAGCCAAATCATATTCAAAATTAGGATTTTCTGATCTTTTGTTAACATATGTTAACATACAAACAGACTATTTTAAGGGTTACCAAGTTGTACATATTTTGGCTGCGAATATCTGCGACATTTCTGCAATGTTTTTCACATAAGCAGTTGGTTTTAGAAATGTTGTGAATTTCTCATAGAGCAAAAAGCATTATATAAATATTCTATCACGAGTAAAAACCTCATCAATCAATCGACATCAACCTTAATATGTGAAAAAAGTTGCCGAAATGCCGCGGATAATCGTGAGCAACTATGATAACCTACAACTTGGTAACCATTAAAACGGTATGTTTATATATGTTGAACATATGTTAAAAAAAGAATGTGAAAATCTTCACTTTTAGCGCAATTGGTCTGACAAAAAGGGTGCCGAAATGTTGTACCCTTCACTTTGTGGGAAAATGTCGCGTGTCGAAATGTCACTTGCCGAAATGTCGCGTACCGAAATGTTCTGACGCTGATTAAACACGGATACTGTAACCGTCTTACTATCTGACCACTGAAATTAAATATTACATAATCCCGATATTGAGTATCGGCCTGACATATAGTTTCAAGACCAAAACAAACACCCGGCCCCCACCAACGGCACCGCACAACTCAGCCTAGACAAGATTCACCAAAATTTCTTGTATTGTTGAATGATTGCTATTATTTGTATTTAAATTCATTTAAAAAAATACGCTTGTTTACGCGATTTGTGAAGAATTGAACGCCTATTTTCGATGTCAACAAAATTTAGTGTTATTCTTAAAATAAACATTTTCATTTCAAAGTTATTAATCATTTGAAATGCGATCATGCCATGTATTTTGCGATACATACTGAAATGTTAGAGTTCAAATAAGCAGCATGGCTTGATTTTTACAGCAAAATTTGTCTATCTATGCATGTAAAGGCTCACATGGCTCAGTGAAACGGAACATCGCCGAGCTCGGGCGCTGGTTGGTTAAACTCAGATAGGACATATGCCCTCACTGAAGAGAAGACCATGCATGGGAGGTGATGAAGTGTATGAGATTCTGCAAGCCTAGAATATAATTACATATGTTGTTCTGAAAGTATATCAGAATGGGAGAAAATCTTTATTGATAAATATTTATTTGACAGCAGCTTGACTCGATGCGCCGTTAGAGATTCCCCCGTTATTCAGACAAATGATGACATTGAAGACCACGGGACGGACTGGTAATTCGATTGAAATTGTAGTTTAAGGGCCGCTTCCCATACGGATTTCGCGGCCCATCAACTCAATGTTTTATTTACATTTCACGGTACATTTCTTAGTTCATTTAAGATCTTTTGCAGCGCTAAATATTAAAATAAATAATTAAATAATAAATAACAATGAGAGAACAGAGGGAGATATAAATAGAAGTAGGGAAGAATCGGCTAATTCACTCGAAACCACAGGAATTTAAAATGAACGCTCGATTTAAGTTTTTGAGCATTCCATGTCAGCATTCCAGTAAAACGTGTGTGACCGAAGGTCCAAAACTTCGTTGCGTCCTGAATTGGGCGTTAATTATTTGATTTGGTTAATTTGCTGGACACAGGAATCAGCAACAAATAAATACAATGTAAGCATATTATTAAGGCATGCCAGCTAACAATGTTGTTTGAATTTTTTTCTTTCAAAGAAATTAACCCCTCCGACCCCTCCACTTCGCTGTTTTCTTAAGTCGACGGTTGTTCACAGATCGACTATGGTGTAACGTGTGAATTATCAACACCTCCAATTTCAATTGTCAAGTAGTCTTATAATCTCCTTCTTTGAACTTGATATATACAAACAACTCTTTAACCGAAGATAAAGAATTCATATTATTTTCTGCGATCCAGTATCAACAGGTCATTTATGAAGGAAGGTGCACCTGTCGGTGTCATTAACACAAATGACATGTCGATTAATTTATTTCCAAAATCGACCGTAGTTCATGTCTTATTTCGCGTTATGACGTTAAACACTCTATGGTTGACGGTAGTAGTAGAGAAAGAGCAAATTCCTTAGGATTGACCTCATTCCGACCTCATTTCAAGGTCACAGAGGTCAAGGTCATGTGGCGGGGTTTCCCAGGGGGATTCCCCAGTGGGGGTTTCCCATCACGATCACGTGATCAAGGCATGTACTGACCTGTCTAGGCTATAGTTCCGGCAAAGGTCCCTGGGCATGTATATTCCTCCGCGGTGATGCGGTTTTGGTGGTGATGCGGTCGCGGGAAAAAGCTTCCGCGGAGAAAAAGTAGTCCCTAGATAAAATGGTCCGATGGGGTCGAGTGAGGTATCAAAGTGAAGCTTATGTGAGGGGGCATCTAATGGGCTGCGTGTGGGGTTGAAGTAGCGGCATTCTGCGCATGCGCGGTGGCCGAAGGGTATGAAAATAGCCGTTTTGGAGCTAGGGGAGTCCCTAATGGTCCAATGGGGTCGAGTGAGGTATCAAAGTGAAGCCTATGTGAAGGGGCATCTGATGGGCTGGGTGTGGGGTTGAACTATCGGCATTCTGCGCATGCGCGGTGGCCCAAGGGTATGAAAATAGACGTTTTGGAGCTAGGTGAGCTACTAATGGTCCAATGGGGTCGAGTGAGGTATCAATGTGACGCCCTAGGTGAAGGGGCATTCAGGCAATGGGGTGGGTGCATGTAAAATTTTTCCTAAAAAAATACGGAACTCGGACTTTATCGAAAAATCCGGGAAAATACCTATATGGGGTATGGGGGTATATAGGTCGCCGGGCTTAACGGGGCTCGCCTGTCAATAGAGTTATCTCCCCCTAGTTCCTGGGTGGGTGTATGTAAAAATTTTCCTGAAAAAATACGGAACACGGACTTTATTCTAAATTACGGGAAAATGCCTATATGGGGTATGGGGGGTATAGGACCATCCTGGGAAACGTACTTCTATACATTTGCGGTAGGGTTGTGGGGTCTCGTTTTACTCGTCTCGTCATTTAGAACATGATAAGAAGTGTCCCCGTGCGAATCGGTGAAATTTTTGAAAAAAGTCACCGAGCCTCATATAGTCCCATACTGAGGGTATAGGATCAATGTTTGTCCCCCTGGGAAACGTACTTCTATACATTTGCGGTAGGGTTGTGGGGTCTCGTTTTACTCGTCTCGTCATTTAGAACATGATAGGAAGTGTCCCCGTGCGAATCGGTGAAATTTTTGAAAAAAGTCACCGAGCCCCATATAGTCCCATACTGGGGTATAGGTTCAATGTTTATCCCCCTGGGAAACGTACTTCTATACATTTGCGGTAGGGTTGTGGGGTCTCGTTTTACTCGTCTCGTCATTTAGAACACGATAGGAAGTGTTGCGGAGCGAATCGGTGAAATTTTTGAAAAAAGTCACCGAGGCCTGGGTAGGCCCATAGGCCTATACTGCATGGCTATGGGTGTATAGACCCATACGGGGTGGACATGTTGGAGTCTAGGTGAGTCCCTAATGGTCCAATGGGGTCGAGTGAGGTCTTATTTTGAAGCTCTCGTGGAGGAGCACTTGACTACACTAATGGTTCGTCCGTGTTCAATAGTCTGCGCATGCGCAGTCTGGCCGTAGTATAGAAAACAGGCATTTTGGGTGCTATGTAGGGGTGTGTTTGGGATAGAGATGGGCTATTCACGGTTCGAATGGGTCGTGTGAGGTGTCAAAGTGAAGCTTGTGTGGGGTAGAGTCAGAATGGTGTGTTTTTGAATGCAAGTCGCGTTAATCTGCGCATGCGCAGTTGGTTGTAGTAAGTAAAGTGGCCATTTTGGGGCAGTGAAGGAAGGTATTTGGGGTCGAGATGGGCTATTCACGGTTCGAATGCGTCCTGGAAGGTGTCATCTTGTAGTTCTCGGGGTGTACATTCCGATTTGAGGGATGTTCCCGTCATCTGTGACGTCATCGGTGACGTCATCGGTACGAGTAGTACCGAAAGTGGACATTTTGGGGGTGCGTGGGGGTGAGTTTGGGGTAGAGAGGGACCATCCTTGGTCCGAATGCGTCGTGTGAGGTGTCATTTTGTTGCTCTCGGGGTGTACATTCCGATTTGAGGGATGCCCGCGTCATCTGTGACGTCATTGATGACGTCATCGGGACGAGTAGTAGCGAAAGTGGACAATTTGGGGGTGCGTGGTGAGTTTGGTGTAGAGAGGGACTATCCTTGGTTCGAATGCGTCGTGTGAGGTGTCATTTTGTTGCTCTCGGGGTGTACATTCCGATTTGAGGGATGTCCGCGTCATCTGTGACGTCATTCATGACGTCATCGGTACGAGTAGTAGCGAAAGTGGACATTTTGTGGGTGCGTGGTGGTGAGTTTGGTGTAGAGAGGGACCATCCTTGGTCCGAATGCGTCCTGGGAGGTGTCATGTTGTAGCTCTTGGGGTGTACATTCCGAGTTGAGGGATATCCACCGCATCTGTGACGTCATTGGTGACGTCATCAGTACGAGTAGTAGCGAAAGTGGGCATTTTTTAGCAGTGAAGGATGTTATTTGGTGTAGAGATGGACCATCCGCGGTGCGAATGCGTCGTGTGAGGTGTCATCTTGTAGCAACGCCCACCAAAGCCATTCTTAATGCTTCAACGCCCTGGTGAAATAGCTCAGAAGCTCTGATATTCCATGGAATTGTCACTAATTCTTCGAAATGCAGTGACGCCCTCGACGCCCGTCGTTACGCTTTAACACTCTAACATAACACTATGATATAGACCGGGGAGAGAACAACAACAGCAACACGGATGACACATGAGAGAACAACAACAACAGGAAGTTTTTTTTCATATAGTTTATTCTCCTCAATGTTACATCACACCCACGCTGGGGGAGCCGCGTTGGGTATATTTACAATTCAAGAAGATTCTTGTCCAATCAGAGGCCACCATTTGCATGTTTCATATTCGTTCCTGTCCGTTAGATGTATTCTTGTCCAATCAGAAGTCTCCATTTCAGAAAGTTCCATCTTCGGCCATGTTCGCTCTGAACCGTTTATTCTAATCACCGTCGGGCAGGCCAGGATACCGTTGAGGCCACATATCCTCAGATAGTTGTTTGCGCATTCTGAGAATCTATCAGTGCATGGGTGAATACTTTCATCCGATGGGGGTGATGGTCAGTTTAACCACGAAGAACGTCATATTGGTTACCCTCTCCACTATCCACTTGGTGTTGGGGCGTTGATGTTGGGCCCATTCCAAGGATCCACGGTGGCCAGGTTCTCCAGCATCGTCTCTAGCGACGCCCGGTTAATGATGGTAAACGGTTGGTCAAATACCCGGATGTTACTGCTCGGGTAAAAGTATCGGAGTTGACCCGTCATCTTATGGCGTAAGATGTACCCAAACGCCAGATTTAATTTGAAGGACGTTGCTTGGTCATCGAAGATGGCTTCCAGGTAGCTGCGTAGACGGGCGAGGTCGGTCAGTCGAAAATTGTAGATATCTTGAATAGGGCGATGACGGTGGAAACAGTGCCGTATCATGGTCCAATGGCGCCGATAGATGTCACTCACTGGATGGTCGTCCTGTAGCAGATCGCTAGGGGCATCCACTGCATCGATGTCGTCAGGCGTATGACTCGAAACCGTAACGCTGGGGTCCGGCTGGATATCCAGGCCCTCTTGGACTGTGGGTATAGGCGGGCTCTTCGTCATCGCATCACCAGTGGCGTTCGTCTCCCCGGGTTCATCTTCTCTGGCTCTGACCTTCCGCGGCTCCTCTTTAGTAGAAAGTTGTCGCCCGAATCGTGGAGAAGCGGCATGAATCAAACGTTGGTGCTGTCTTAACCGACTGGGTCGTTTGAAGAGTCGACCACAATCGTTACATTGTACCGTCGCACCCTCGTGGAGTGCCTTCTCATGGCGCAGTAAATTATCCTCCCGATTGAATGATCGTGCACAGATTATACAAGTATACCGTGCATCGTTGTGGGTGGAGGCCTCGTGACGTCGTAAACTTTCTATTCGAGCAAACTGCTTCTGGCAAGTTGTGCAAGTGAACATCTTGGTAGTTGATAGAGTATCGGATGAAACGACCAGGCCGCTTCCCTTTTATAGTACGCTAGCTGGTGATCTATTTTTAGCACACTCAGTTCAACTACCCCAAGTCGAGGACCAGACATATAGAGTATGTATTGCATGCTATGGTATTCATCAGTGCAAGGGTGGCACATTCAGCCGATGGGGGTGGTCGGTCAGCTTGGTAACGAAAATCGTGACATTGGTCACCCTCTCTACGACCCATTGTGTGTTGGGCCGTTGTTGTTGGGCCCATTCCAAGGGATCCACGGTGTCCAGTTTCTCCAGCATTGCCTCTAGCGACGCCCGGTTAATGATGGTAAACGGTTGGTCAAATACCCGGGTGTTACTGCTCGGGTAAAAATATCGGGCTGC
>JAVTVY010025065.1:0-10544 GCA_036873755.1 Hanleya hanleyi | reverse complement strand
CCTTGCGTCAATGTGTGCAGATGGCGCTACTGTCGACGCCGTGATATGGAAAGGGCATCCCCACACCATCCTGGAGCCGCCATTTTGTTTGTTGTTTTCTTGCGGAGATACACGGGACAATAAACACTCGACCGTAGGGTGGTACAGATGCTAGACTGATCCTATTAACATGGTACAACACCTATAGATTTTGTTTAATTGAGCTGCGTGTATACGGTGAGTGAAGACTCGTCCAACACGTATAGATTAAGTTTATGACTATAAGTTCTATGTAGCGCGCTGCGGCCGGGGGAAACCCCCCAGGCACGGTGTACATTCCGTAGGACTACTTTTCTGCCCGCGGAGGCAGACCACATCACCACCAGACCGCATCACAGCGGATGTATACATGGAACTATTTTTGACCTTTGTCCCGGAACTATAGCCTAGACAGGTCAGTCATGCCTTGATCACGTGATCGTCATGGGGAAACCCCCACTGGGAAACCCCGCCACACTTCCGCCACAAATCTGCGCAGAAACACCTGCGCACTCGTCAAAATGTGACCTGTAAATGGTAGACACTACTACTCCGCCATCTTAAACCCACCATCCACCACCCACCACAGCCGCCATCTTAAACCCACCATCCACCACCCACCACAGCCGCCATCTTAAACCCACCATCCACCACCCACCACAGCCGCCATCTTAAACCCACCATCCACCACCCACCACAGCCGCCATCTTAAACCCACCATCCACCACACACCACAGCCGCCATCTTAAACCCACCATCCACCACCCACCACAGCCGCCATCTTAAACCCACCATCCACCACCCACCATCCACCACCCACCACAGCCGCCATCTTAAACCCACCATCCACCACCCACCACAGCCGCCATCTTAAACCCACCATCCACCACCCACCACAGCCGCCATCTTAAACCCACCATCCACCACCCACCACGCATGCGCACACCGCCCCAATACCGCCCCAAAACAGGTCGCTGTGACGTCACAAAAGGTTCTGCGCATGCGCAGTGAAGCGCCATTCCGCTGAAATGCTCGCTCTATACTACTAACGTGCATGAATGCTGTGCAAAGTTTTGTCATATTTCTTTAAAATTTCTGCTTTTCCGCGATGAAAAGTGGGAAACACTATTTTATTTCACATCACATTAATATTTACTAATTTATCATGCAGTTTTTGCGGAGAAATTGCATAAATAAAAATTTCGAAAAATCGACCAAAAAATGCCGTTTTTGAAAATGACGTCACTGTGGCGTCATCAAAGCGGCCATCTTGGATTTTTTTTTTTACATTTTCTTGTAGACCCAAGGGTATAGTGTGGTAAGTTTTAGCCCCCTACCTCAAGGGATAAAAAAAATAATTAGGGGGGGGGGGCATTTCTCCCAGATAGGGTTAAGCATAAAGAGTATATACATTCTGCACTGTAATCATCAACATATATGCCTGTGCATAACCATTTGCGTTTACATCAGAGTAACAGGAAAACGTATTGATATGATAACAGCTTAAACATAATCTTAATCCGTATTTAAACTGTGTTCGGCCACATATTCCGCTGACACTTCAATTACAGGGATGAGCATTTGTTATGTTTGCTTTACAAGGCCGAGAGAGACGTTTTTTAGCGATATTTTATTTTTGGACCCGCACATTTATTTAATGTAGTCAAACAATATTATTTGATTGGGATTTAAGGCAGTGTTGCCATGAATGGTTATTTTACATTTCAAGCTGTACGGAATGTAAGTCGATATTAAAATACTCTGCTCTGTGACCATGCTATTTTGGGTATATGAAATATAGGATGGCATATTTATAACAGATACCTCGTATGTATTTGTCATATTGGCCTCTCCAAGCTGCACTGTACGGGCCATACGCTATGAAATACAAACATCCACACTAGAGGGCATCTATGTAAATATATACAAATAGTGGCCTCTCCCACTGATAAAATGTTATTTCTCTCGGTTGAAGCATGAATTAGAAAGAAATTGCTTTCTCTGGTTGGTGTAATCAGAGACTCTATAATAATTATTATAGTGTCCATGGTGTAATGTGTTTATGTAATCAATTGTTTTGTTTAACAATTGGGCTTGACCTCAGGGCGGTGTTTCCCGCCCTGGGATATGTATTAAATTAAGGAGTTGTAATGATGTTTCCATTCAGCACGACTGACTGGGACAGTGCTGGTAAATTTTTCGCTCCTACATCCGAAATCACAATGGATATTACAACTGTGGCTGATATTTCTACGACTTTGAACTACATTATACAACAGATCAAGAACCTGGAGAATGATTTTGACGGCCAGTTTCTGAACTGAAACAGAATCTCCAGTTCCATTTCGCCGGGTTTTCAGCAGAAGTTAATATTGCTAGTTTGAAAAAAAAGTCAAGAGTTGGAAACAAGTACCAGTTACAGCATATCTCAGTTATAGAGAATGGACTGGATTAATTATACATGTGTGCGTTCAAGAACGGAGACGCTTTCCAATTGCGTGAAAAGCCAAACGAGCCTCTTTTCTCGGAGCATTCATTTCCTTCAGGTACGGTCCCAGCAGTATTACCAAATATGGAGTTATGATTTGATTATTGGTTATTTGTTTATTTCATAAACAAATGGAACCAGGTACTAGAGAACAATACATTTTCCCAGTACGTGAAATTTGCCCTTTTGTGTAGTGTATGTTGTCTCAGATTGAAAACTTGTATAACCATATGCAAGTAATAATCAGCTGGTACAGATTTTCTGAATATAAATGACCCTAGACGACAAGATATTCGTTTAAAGGGGAACTCAACTGGAAAATGAAAACTTTTGGAGGATAGATATATTGTTTCCATATTTTTTCTGGAAATTTTAATATTTATTTTATCAAAATATTCCTACTGGTTTCTGACATACACGCTAAGAAAAAAGGGTTCTTCAAGGGTTCTTCACGAACACTGATGGTTCTAGGTAGAACCCTTTTGGGCTAAAGGGTTCTTTGCGAGTTTTGAGGGTTCTAGGTTGAACCCTTTCATCCTCGGGGATCAAATCCGGGCATTTTTGTTTTCGCGCCAACGAATTTGTCATGTGACATCTCCCCGCCATCTTGAAGTCTCATTTTTGATCAGTCAACGAGCGTTGGACACTTCCCGAGTTTTCAGATTAATCCAGGAACAAGACTACATGAAACAGTCATAGGTACGTATATCAATTTCGGAAGTTATAAACATCCTAAATAATGACTATGGTGTCGTCAGTTGATCAGTAATTCGGGTTAATTTACAAATACAATTCCGAGAATTTTGTGGCCGGCATGCCGTGGGTACATGTGTGCTAGCTTATATAACATGTGTATCGGGGCGCATGGATTCTATCTCTCAATATACGAATACCGTACGAACGTTTATTATTTTTACCTGCGGCACGCAGGTCTACGAGAGGCTCGCGTTGTTGTTGTTCTTGTTGTTCTTGTTCTTCTTGTGACTTTTTGAAATACGCATGCGCTAAGAGAGTGTGATCTCTGCCACACTTTTCTTTTCAACCTCCGATCTCACATGACAACCCTGTCTTCAGGCACATTTGAATTCATTTGCAACTATATTTGGTGGAATGAATTATTGCTTCGTTGAATTCCATTCAGACATCAATTCTCTTACGTCAACACGCTAAAAAAAAGCTGTCGATCGACACATCAGTCATTGTTTTCAGATATTACCATTTTCACTGAACAGTAATTACACGTATATAATTTTTAAGATCCTTGAATTGACTATATACCAAGGAAGATGAGCCGCAACCGTGTCAGTGGTTCGGCTAATTTGCGTACAGTGATAGGCGACTGCCTTAGTAAGTTGAAAAATAAGTTAACTACATCTATAACTCATTTTATCTACCCAATCTAGATAATTCACAAATTGGTGAAGAAGTAGATAAGCAACGCATTGTCATTATGATTAACATTGAGTAATACTTGGTATCAAATTATAGATCATGCATCATAAAAACAAACGCAACAATTACGTTTCAGAAGTTAGGGACAAACTCACCAACTTTCGTCGAATAAAGATGTTTAACTTATAGAAATGACAATTTGGTATCATGTTTAACTTTATCCCCCCAAGCAATTCGCATATATGGAAATATGTTTTGAAAGGAAGAATAAGTTAACCCTCTGTGGGAATCGAAACAATGACCCTCCGATCACTGGAGATGAACTTACTGTCTTAGCGAAACCGACTCATTGATAATACTCAAAACTGACTTTATGCGCAACTGGTTTTTTTATACAGAAATCACTATTTTGTATTTAATGAGTTAGACAACCCTATGAGCGAACAATACATCATAGTTACAAGTATGAACTTTGGCACATGGCTATTTTGAATGGTCCTCTTTCGGAACACGCTCTCTATCCTCATTCTCGCAAGCCAGGGACTCGCTTCGCTGGTATTGATGTTTTCGTCCTCTTTGGCACTCAGAATCCCTTTAGATTCACTCCCGTGGATTCAATACTTATGTGTATCAGCAGATAATGGGCAGAAACATATTGCATTTCACATCATTCTCTCAAGTCAGAGCCCATTTCGGCTAGAATTTACTGGTTCTACACTTCACAATTTACGTTACTTTGTCAATCAGTTTTACGAATGGAATTACGTCATAAGTAGTAGGTAGAGGGCAACTAAAACAACATTTCCCCCGGATGTAAAAATGACGTCACAATTGAGGGTGTGGCGCCATCTCTACACTATGGATGCAAGGGAGACAACTCGGGCATTGGGGGGTTATTGGGGGAGGTGGGGGGGTTATTGGGGAGGTGTGCAAAAAAAAAAAAGTTCCGGCAAAAAAAAAAATATAATGTATTCATGCGCGGTGATGCGGTTTGGCCGCGGTTTTGGCGGTGATTCGGTCTCGGGAAAAAGCTTCCGCGGAGAAAAAGTAGTCCCTAGATAAAATGGTGCGATGGGGTCGAGTGAGGTATCAAAGTGAAGGTTAGGTGAAGGAGCATCTAATGGGTTGGGTGTGGGGTTGACATATCGGCCTTCTGCGCATGCGCGGCGGCCGAAGGGTATGAAAATAGCCTTTTTGGAGCTATGGGAGCCCCTAGTTGACCGATGGGGTCGAGTGAGGTATCAAAGTGAAGCATTCATGAAGGGTCATCTGATGGTCTGGGCGCGAGGTTGAACTATCGGCATTCTGCGCATGCGCGGAGGCCCAAGGGTATGGAAATAGACGTTTTGGAGCTAGGGAAGCCCCTAATGGACCAATGGGGTCGAGTGAGGTATCGATGTGAAGCATTCGTGAAGGGGCATCTGATGGGCTGGGTGTGGGGTTGAAATATCGGCATTCTGCACATGCGCGGTGGCCCAAGGGTATGGAAATAGCGGTTTTGGAGCTAGGGGAGTCCCTAATGGGCCAATGGAGTCGTATGAGGTATCAAAGTGAAGCATTCGTGAAGGGCCATCTGATGGACTGGGCGTGGGGTTGAAATATCGGCATTCTGCGCATGCGCGGTGACCCAAGGGTATGGAAATAGCCGGTTTGGAGCTAGGGGAGCCACTAATGGACCGATGGGGTCGAGTGAGGTATCAAATTGAAGCTTACGTGAAGAGGCATCTAATGGACTGGGTGTGGGGTTGAATTAGGGTCATTCTGCGCATGCGCGGTGGCCCAAGGGTATGGAAATGGACGTGTTGGAGCTAGGGGAGCCCCTAATGGACCAATGGGGTCGAGTAAGGTATCAAAGTGAAGCTTATGTGAAGGGGCATCTGATGGACTGGGTGTGGGGTTGACATATCGGCATTCTGCGCATGCGCGGTGGCCCAAGGGTATGAAAATAGACGTTTTGGCATCTAGGGGAGCCCCTAATGGTCGAATGGGGTCGAGTGAGGTATCAACGTGAAGCCTAGGTGAAGGGGTATTTGATGGCTGGATGGCTGCATGTAAAATTTTTCCTGAAAAAAAAAATACGGAACACGGACTTTATCGAAAAACCTGGGAAAATGCCTATATGGGGTATGAGGGGTATATAGGTCGCCGAGCTTAACGGGGCTTGTCTATCAACAGAGTTATCTTCCCCTAGTTCCAGGGTGGGTGTATGTAAAAATTTTCCTGAAAAAATACGGAATACGGACTTTATCCTAAATTACGGGAAAATGCCTATGTGGGGTATGGGAGGTATAGGACCATCCTGGGAAACGTACTTCTATACATTTGCGGTAGGGTTGTGAGGTCTCGTTTTACTCGTCTCGTCATTTAGAACATGATAGGAAGTGTCCCCGTGCGAATCGGTGAAATTTTGAAAAAAGTCACCGAGCCCCATATAGTCCCATACTACTGAGGGTATAGATCAATGTTTGTCCCCCTGGGAAACGTACTTCTATACATTTGCGGTAGGGTTGTGGGGTCTCGTTTTACTCGTCTCGTCATTTAGAACATGATAGGAAGTGTCCCCGTGCGAACCGGTGAAATTTTTGAAAAAGTCACCGAACCCCATAGTCCCCATACTGGAGGGTATAGGGACTGATGTTTGTCCCCTGGGAAACGTACTTCTATACATTTGCAGAAGGTGTCCGTTTCTACTCCGTCTCGTCATTTAGAACATGATAGGAAGTATCCCCGTACGAATCGGTGAAATTTTTGAAAAAGTACGATATAGCCTCATATAGTCCCATACTGAGGGTATAGGACTGATGTTTGTCCCCCTGGGAAACGTACTTCTATGCATTTGCGGTAGGGTTGTGGGGTCTCGTTTTACTCGTCTCGTCATTTAGAACATGATAGGAAGTGTCCCCGTGCGAATCGGTGAAATTTTTGAAAAAGCACGATATAGCCTCATATAGTCCCATACTGAGGGTATAGGGACTGATGTTTGTCCCCCCTGGGAAACCTACTTCTCGACATTTGCGGTAGGGGTTGTGGGGTCTCGTTTTCTTAGTCTCGTCATTTAGAACATGATAGGAAGTGTCCCGGCACGAATCGGTGAAATTTTTGAAAAAGTACGATATAGCCCCATATAGTCCCATACTGGGGGTATAGGATCGATGTTTGTCCCCCTGGGAAACGTACTTCTATACATTTGCGGTAGGCTTGTGGGGTCTCGTTTTCTTAGTCTCGTCATTTAGAACATGATAGGAAGTATCCCGGAGCGAATCGGTGAAATTTTTGAAAAAGTACGATATAGCTCTTATAGTCCCATACCGAGGGTATAGGATAAGTTCCCCCTGGGAAACGTACTTCTCTATACTACATTTGCGGTAGGGTTGTTTGGATTTGTTTTCTTAGTCTCGTCATTTAGAACACGATAGGAAGTGTCCCGGAGCGAATCGGTGAAATTTTGAAAAAAAGTCACCGAGACCCATATAGGCCCATATAGTCCCATACTGGGGGTATAGGATCAATGTTTGTACCCCTGGGAAATTTACTTCTATGCATTTGCGGTAGGGTTGTTTGGATTTGTTTTTGAAGTCTCGTCATTTAGAACACGATAGGAAGTGTCCCGGAGCGAATCGGTGAAATTTTTGAAAAGTCACCGAGGCCTGGGTAGGCCCATAGGCCTATACTGCATGGCTAGGCCCATACGGGGTGGACACTTGACTACACTAATGGTTCGTCTGTGTTCAATAGTCTGCGCATGCGCAGCCTGGCCCGTAGTATAGAAAACAGGCATTTTGGGTGCTATGTAGGGGTGTGTTTGGGTTAGAGATGAGCTAATCACGGTTCGAATGGGTCGTGTGAGGTGTCAAAGTGAAGCTTGTGTGGGGTAGAGTCAGAATGGTGTGTTTTTGAACGCATGTCGCGTTAATCTGCGCATGCGCAGTTGGTTGTAGTAAGCAAAGTGGCCATTTTGGGGCAGCGAAGGAAGTTATTTGGGGTCGAGATGGGCTAATCACGGTTCGAATGCGTCCTGAAAGGTGTCATCTTGTAGTTCTCGGGGTGTACACTCCGATTTACGGGATGTTCGCGTCATCTGTGACGTCATCGGTGACGTCATCGGTACGAGTAGTAGCGAAAGTGGCCATTTTCGGGCAGTACATGAAGGTATTTGGGGTCGAGAAGGGCTATTCACGGTTCGAATGCGTCCTGGAAGGTGTCATCTTGTAGTTCTCGGGTGTACATTCCGATTTGAGGGATGTCCGCGTCATCTGTGACGTCATCGGTGACGCCATCGGTACGAGTAGTAGCGAAAGTGGACATTTTCGGGCAGTACATGAAGGTATTTGGGATCGAGATGGGCTATTCACGGTTCGAATGCGTCCTCGAAGGTGTCATCTTGTAGTTCTTGGGGTGTACATTCCGATTTGCGGGATGTTCGCGTCATCTGTGACGTCATCGGTGACGTCATCGGTACGAGTAGTAGCGAAAGTGGACATTTTCTGGCAGTACATGAAGGTATTTGGGGCCGAGATGGGCTATTCACGGTTCGAATGCGTCCTGGAAGGTGTCATCTTGTAGTTCTCGGGGTGTACATTCCGATTTGAGGGGTGTCCGCGTCATCTGTGACGTCATTGACGACGTCATCGGTACGAGTAGTAGCGAAAGTGGACATTTTGTGGGTGCGTGAGGGTGAGTTTGGTGTAGAGATGCACCATCCTTAGTCCGAATGCGTCGCGTGAGGTGTCATTTTGTAGCTCTCGGGGTGTACATTCCGAATTGAGGCATGTCCGAAGCATCTGTGACGTCATCGATGACGTCATCAGTAGGAGTATTAGCGAAAGTGAGCCTTTTGGGGCAGCGCAGGAAGGTATTTGGTGTAGAGATGGACCATCCGCGTTGTGAATGCGTCGTGTGGCGTATCATGTTGTAGCTCTCGGAGTATAGACCCTGATTTCAGGGATATTTATAGCATCTGTGACGTCATTGGTGACGTCATTAGTACAAGTTGTAGCGAAAGTGGGCCTTTTTTAGCAGTGAAGGATGCTATTTGGTGTAGAGATGGACCATCCGCGGTCCAAATGGACCGTGTGAGGTGTCATCTTGTAGCAACGCCCACCAACACCATTCTTAATGCTTCAACGCCCTGGTGAAATAGCTCAGAAGCTCTGATATTCCATGGAATTGTCACTAATCCTTCGAAATGCGGTGATGCCCGTCAACGCCCGTCGTTACACCTTAACACTCTAACATAACGCCATGATATAGACCAGAGAGAGAACAACAACAGCAACAACAACAAGGATGACACATGAGAGAACAACAACAACAAGAAGTTTTTTTCATATAGTTTATTTTCCCCAATGTTACATCATACCCACGCTGGGGGAGCCGCGTTGGGTATATTTACAATTCAAGAAGATTCATATCCAATCAGAGGCCACCATTTGCATGTTTCATATTCGTTCCTGTTCGTTAGATGTATTCTTGTCCAATCAGAAGTCTCCATTTCAGAAAGTGCCATCTGAACCGTTTATTCTAATCATCGTCGGGCAGGCCAGGATACTGTTGAGGCAACATATCCTCAGATAGTTGTTTGCGCATTCTGAGTATCTATCAGTGCGTGGGTGAATACTTTCATCCGATGGAGGTGGTGGTCAGTTTAACCACGAAGAACGCAACATTGGTCATTATCTCCACTATCCACTTGGTGTTACAATTCAAGAAGACTTGTCCAATCAGAGGCCACCATTTGCATCTGTCATATTCGTTCCTGTCCGTTAGATATATTCTTGTCCAATCAGAAGTCTTCATTTCAGAAAGTTCCATCTTCGGCCATGTTCGCTTTGAACCGTTTATTCTAATCATCATCGGGCAGCCCAGGATACCGTTGAGGCAACATATCCTCAGATAGTTGCTTGTGCATTCTGAGTATCTGTCAGTGCCTGGGTGAATACATTCACCCGATGGGTTGGTCGGTCAGCTTGGTCACGAAGAACGTAACATTGGTCACACTGTCCACTGTCCACTTGGTGTTGGGGCGTTGCAACCGGGCCCATTCCAAGGGATCCACTGTGTTCAGTTTCTCCAGCATCGTCTCTAGCGACACTCGGTTAATGATGGTAAACGGTTGGTCAAATACCCGGATGTTACTGCTCGGGTAAAAATATCGGACTTGGACTGTCTCTTTATGCTGCAGCACATAACCAAACGCCAGATTCAATTTGAAGGCTGTAGTTTGATCTTTGAAGATGGCTTCTACGTAGCTACGTAGACGGGCGAGGTCGGTCAGTCGGAAATTGTAGATATCTTGAATAGGGCGATGACGGTAGAAACAGTGCCGGATCATGGGCCAATGGCGCCGATAAATGTCACCCACTGGATGGTCTTCGTGTAACAGATCGCTGGGAACATTTATGGCTTCGTCCACGAAGTGTACTTTGCCCTCCACGTCGTACAAAATCTGGCCCAAGGTCTTGTCGTCGGAATTTGACTGTTGAATTAGGGCGACATCATCATCGACCCTCGTGGGATGGGTGGGAGTTCCCCCCTGTTTCGATATTGATGCCTACGGGCTCTTCTATCTGCAAACGTGGCTGCGGAACAGGGTGTCGTGTGCGTTGGTGTCGCAGCAACTGACTGGTCAGCTTGAAAAGCCGACCAC
>JAVTVY010025064.1:0-11402 GCA_036873755.1 Hanleya hanleyi | reverse complement strand
ACTGATGGATTTTTAACCTAGGCCTCAATGGAGCGTAGCAGGTTTTTACTAAAAATCTTAGCTCAAACTGGAGATAAATTTCTACAACTTGGTGAAGAGAAAGATAGTACATCTCTTCAAATTATCATGCTAAAATGGATTCTGAACTATACTTTTTTGAAGTTTTTTCCATATACTTCTGTGTTAAAATTAAGCTTTTCAGAGGGAGGAAAATCCCCCAGTGACGTCATTGTATCTACCAAAATGGAGAGGTATTAATTAACACACAATTATATGGGGGAAAACTCAGGATATTTCAGCCCCGATTTTAACACATAATGTGACCATATGTACTATATTTCCGTTGATAGGACAGCCGGTATATAACTTTTTGCTCATTCAGGTTAATCAGGGCGAACCGGGAAAAGATCATATTGCACTGTGGGGGGAGTTTGGTTCGCTGGGAAAAGTCATAACATGACGGGCGGAAGTCTTAACGGTATCTGTAAACAATGGTAGCATTAACTATTTGAAACAGCGCGAGCAGAAATGGTATTTCAGACCAGTTTAATGCAGTACCGTACCGGTAGAATAAGCCCACTTTATCTTTGATCGGGAAATTAACGCATTAGACAATGTGGAAGACTACCCCCTGTTTTCCAACATTCAACTCTTGTAAATTATTTATTTATATTCGCTGCGACACAGGCTTATTTAGGCCTCCTCTGTCGTCCACTGAAACCCAAAATTCTTTGTTGCGATACACACACATTGTATCAAGCTGTTTCTCTTTTGGAAATGCTATAAAACCAGAGGAGATGAAGAAAAAAGTACTAGTATTTATGTTTCCTCATTGTTATTGTTATTCATTATTTAATTATTTATTTTAATATCTAGCGCTGCAAAAGATCTTAAATTAACGAAGAAATGTACCGTGAAATTTAAATAAAACATTGAGTTGATGGGCCGCGAAATCCGTATGGGAAGCGGCCCTTAAACTACAATTTCAATCAATCAAAAAAAGTACATTTCTACATCTGCTGGAAATCTGTTGCCACCATGAGGGGATATTTTTTTATTCATTGGAAGAAATTTATTTTGTGTCAATAAACAATTGAACTATAAGGTGAAAATTCCCAATTATTAAATTCTGCGGATAGTAAGCTTATACTTTATTTTCTAGATTTGATGAACTGTTCAAATTTACTTGATCGATTGTCCAAAAATGGAGATTAATTTTGATCTCAATAAGCTTATTGAACAATCAGATGGTTTACAACAGTATGGACACTTCCTATTTGCGGTCTTCACTATGAATAGTTAAGAACCATATACATCTAAAATGATTACATGGTCAACTAACATTTTGTAATGAATCACTTTAGATGTTTTTTGTCTCCTTTGGAGTAAAGCGAATGTAAAGTTTGGTTTTCAAGAAGATTGTTTACCATGTAAGTATTTGTATATATATGCATATTCTGAATCTGTATTTAAGAATTGCATTATTATGTCATTGTATAGTACATTTGCTGATCCCTGCCGTGGACTAACAAATACTGAAATCGAGGTAATGCGCTAACATGCTCCTTTTTCTGATTTTTAATTCCATTTCCACAGTTAAAAAAAATTCCATCGAAAACCCCATTTTACAGAGATTTAAAAAACAGAATCTGTTTAATCTATTAGGGGTTACTGCCTCGATGCCTCGATTGATGTAATTAAAAGTCTACAGAAATTCCGAATGTAGAATTTACATGTTTAAATTGGGTTTTAATTTGTGTATCAGAAATTGGATTAAATTCATATCTTCCAATAAATTAATCAATGAAGCATTGTATCAGTTGGATCATATATCATTATATGCATTTAAGCTTACATACTCGTGCTAATATTTGCGAATGATAACAGACAAAATACTTTGATTTCTTGCCTTATGTTCAATATTTGTAAATATGTATCATGCAGAAAAAAATAATTAAAAAAACATTGCTTTTATGAGATTTTTCACATTTTCCACCTATTATGTGCTTTTCTTTACAATGTATGCATGTAAAATGTGTTTGGTTCCTCACACTCTGTCACATGTGAAGGACAAAAACAATTCTTAATGGATAGAATGGCTGTCCTATAGGACACATACATGTTCTATAGCATAGAATAATCCATCCTATAGGACAGATTTATCTATCCCATAGGATCCTATAGGACAGAATTATCTGTCCTATAGGATCCTAAGGGACAGAAGTAACTGTCCTATCGGATCCTATAGGACAGCTCATCTGTCCCATTGGATCCTATAGGACAGATCATCTGTCCCATTGGATCCTATAGGACAGATCATCTGTCCCATTGGATCCTATAGGATTTTTTGGTAAGCGCTGTTCGAGCCATTCGCCACTATCTTACTCGTATCGATTCCGCTCGCGGCTCTCGTCGTCTGTTATTTCTGTCCCTTCGCCCGTCCGCAATGCGTGACATTACTAAGAATACCATTGCCGCGTGGTTGAAGAAGACCTTTAAGTGGTCTTATCTATTGGCCATTGACGCTCCCCCACTACTGTCTACTGCTTCTTCTCATGAGATTCGTACCATCGCTACGTCATGGCCTTTATGGAAGAACTTGTCCCTCCATGACATTGTCCAGTCTTGTGCCTGGACGGCAAACTCCACGTTCACCAATTTCTATCTGAGAGATATGTCAGTGCAATCAGATAGAGTGACCACGCTTGGGCCGCTGATGGCGGCCCAGCACGTGGTCAAGTAATTTCAAAAGAGGGGGGGGGCATTTTTCATCATCGCAGCAAGCCAGCCAGCTTGCTGTATCATCTCCCAATCATAACATATGTCCACATATTACATGATCACCTAAGAAGTTAGAAATAAGTCAGCTGGCCAGCCATGAACTCTCAAGTCATCAATCAAGGCCTGACACTATGGTGAGTTTTAATCTTTGCCTTAACTGCAGATTTGCTTGTGTCATTTCAGGTTGAAACTGACTTCCTTCTAGATGACCTCAGCTGGGTCACCTACGCTCAACTCACAAGACAAAGAACTGACACTTTGTGAGTACTAATGTTTCTGTTTCAGGTTGCCAGTGTCAGCAACAGGGAATAAAGTACAGAGAGTTGACGATTGCGTAGAGTTGACTCGGGGAGCAAACGCAGTCAACTCCAACGCATCTTGCAAGACCTGTTCAAGTTTCAAGGTCCAAGTATGGAGAGTTGACGTAAGGCGGCATTGTGGACTGAGAGTGGTGTGGCTTGGCGCCCTCTAAGCTTCGGGCAGTGCTCTCCCCGTTCTTAAGGTCCTTGCCAAGTATCTCCCTGTATGCACGGGCTTGTAGGCTATCGCCCCCCCAGGACATACAGTGCCTACCAAGAAGACCTTCTTGTAGCCTCAGGGGCCCGGGGTATCCTTCAGCTTGGTAGAATTGTGTACCACACCACGATCACAGCTACATGGATGAAGACACTCAAAAGATAAGTATCTTCTATTACTACTCCATAATTACCCACTGCATTACCGACCAGGGTTCTTTTGTTGAGAATTATTGTCATGCCTGTGATCATTTTAGATAGAGGCTGAGATGGCCGAGTGGTCTGGGCCGTTTGCTTTTACTGCTGGCGATTTGGTATCGAACTCTGAGGACGCGGGTTCGTGTCTCGCACAGGCTGACCTTTTCCAGCACTAGTAATTGTACCTTACTGAGAGGCTGTTATCTTAAAAATAATTGGATATAAATGTTATCTACTCAGTAGTAATAGGTCAGTTTGCCAGCCGCCATCTCTCAAGTCATCATTTTAGGCCTGACACAATTCTGACTTTTAATCTTTGCCTTTACTGCAGTTTTGCTTGTGTCATTTCAGGTTGAAACTAACTTTCTTCTAGATGATCTCAGCTGGGTCACCTACGCTCAACTCACAAGACAAAGAACTGACACTTTGTGAGTACTAATGTTTCTGTTTCAGGTTGCTAGTGTCAACAACTGGGAATAAAGTACAGAGAGTTGACGATTGCGTAGAGTTGACTCAGGGAGCAAACGCAGTCAACTCCAACTTATCCTGCAAGACCTGTTCAAGTTTCACGGTCCAAGTATGGAGAGTTGACGTAAGGCGGCATTGTGGACTGAGAGTGGTGTGGCTTGGCGCCCTCTAAGCTTCGGGCAGTGCTCTCCCCGTTCTTAAGGTCCTTGCCAAGTATCTCCCTGTATGCACGGGCTTGTAGGCTATCGCCCCCCCCCCCCAGAACATACAGTGCCTACCAAGAAGACCTTCTAGTAGCCTTAGGGGCCCGGGGTATCCTTCAGCTTGGTAGAATTGTGTACCACACCACGAGCACAGCTACATGGATGGAGACACTCAAGATAAGTACTACTGTATCAACTCCATGAATTACCCTTTTACGTCTCTGACCAGGGTTCCACTTGTTGAGTATTAATGTCTCCTGTTTATGCCCATGTCTGTGTCATCCCAGCGGTTACTTAGCCTGCTATTGGAGCTACAACAAGGCCGAGGTTCCCACCTCCATATGTTGGTACTGAGGCATTTAATTAAAGCAGGTTTACGATTTGGGAATCAAATATTAAACATTTATAAACAATGTTTCTATTTGTTACCAAATCAAACCTGCTTTAATTTGATTGTCCCTCCCTTCCCTCCCCTCACTCCGCGGCCTTGCTCACTACAGGTCTCGGTTTGTTACAATGAGAAAGAGGATAGGAATGATATGAGCAGAGCCTTTTATAGTAACTCCACTGGGATGAATGGGAGAGCTCCCCTAGGGGCGGACAACTCTCCTCTAGGGGAGATAACTTTTGGTTTTAACTTTCGTTTTTACGGTTTGTATTGTCCTTCCTAATGGAGATTAGGCATTTAATTAAAGCAGGTTTGATTTGGTAACAAATAGAAACATTGTTTATAAATGTTTAATTTTTGGTTATCGTTTATCTTCATAAAAAAATGAAACTTTATGGAATATTGTTTTGGTCATTTGGTGCTCAATTTTAATTACGATAATTGGAGCTATGTTTTTCTTGTGGGTATGAACGTGGCCGAACGGATAGAGTCGCGAGATAGTCATTTGATGGATGGTCTGCTGGTTCGAATCCCAAAATATTCGTCCAAAATCTTTTAATACTTTTATGCTTTTTTCGGCTTTGCACCATGATTGCAATATAGATGTTAATCAAGAACTAAAGACCGAGGAAGAGGTTTCAAATTTCCCAGATAAACACCAGTTGGCACGAGTCTAGCAGTAAACACCAGTTGGCACGAGACGAGTGCCAAACTTTTGATTCCTTCTTGCTTCAAATCCTCAGGTGCATCATTCTATCTGTTGTTTCATGGCCTAAAATTAATTTGCCATTTGAAGAACCAGTCCATGTTGTTGGCCTATTATGCAAATTAGATAGATGACTATTTTTCTTACCATTTGATAGGGATGTATATGTCTGTGTACGCCTTATTTGGATTTTGCTGAATTCATTAGTTAAACTGATTTATTGAGCAAAACGATCCTTTTCACCTTCATTTTAGAGAGCAGGATCGCCCTAACCTGGTAAAGGTGGAGGAATGTTACTATTGACAGTTATCCTCACTTCAGAAGGTTATTTTACCTGTATATGGCGAGATTCTGCTGGTGGACGTTTCGTCCTTGAGGCCCTCACCCTGTACAGACCTTTTGGTCTTTGATATATGTTGGCATTTATGGGAAGTTGATGCTGGGTCGACATCGGGCCTTACAGACTAGTCTTTTGTGTTAAATGTCGTCATTTTCGTCTGACGACGATACAGCTCACCAATCCCCAGTGTACAAGTTGTCACAGCGAAACAGCTCACCAATTACCAATATACGAGTTGTCAGAGCATTTCCATCATAGCTCTCTAGATTTGTATCTAATACCGCTTATGCCGGTGCTAGGGGCCGTGCCGTTATATCATCCAAGTTGCCACATGAACAGGTACAATAAAAGCGTACCTGAGATACAACACATATCAAGAATCATTAGATTCTTTGTATGCGCTTTAGAATAGGTTAACCGGAATATTATACTGTGAAGTCATGTGGCTCTGTCAGCATGTCGGCACCTCTTCCCACTTCCCTTATATGTGTTGTAATTTTTACCTGTATATGGCGAGATTCTGCTGGTGGACGTTTCGTCCCCGAGGCCCGCACCCTGTACAGACCTTTTGGTCTTTGATATATGTTGGCATTTGTGGGAAGTTGATGCTGGGTCGACATCGGGCCTTACAGACTAGTCTTTTGTGTTAATTGCCGTCATTTACATCTGACGACGATACAGCTCACCAATCTCCAATGTACGAGTTGGCACAGCGAAACAGCTCACCAATTACCA
The DNA here is from genome assembly GCA_036873755.1 of Hanleya hanleyi. NCBI lineage: Eukaryota > Metazoa > Mollusca > Polyplacophora > Lepidopleurida > Hanleyidae > Hanleya > Hanleya hanleyi. Next base: position 5,068 of record JAVTVY010025064.1, on the reverse strand, counting down.
GTATACGAGTTGTCAGAGCATTTCCATCATAGCTCTAGATTTGTATCTAATACCGCTTATGCCGGTGCTAGGGGTCGTGTGGTCATATCATCCAAGTTGCCACATGAACAGGTACAATAAAAGCGTACCTGAGATACAACACATATCAAGAATCGTTAGATTCTTTAGTATGTGCTTTAGAATAGGTTCACCGGAAGACTATACTGTGAAGTCATGTGGCTCTGTCAGTATGTCGGCACCTATTCCCATTTCCCTTATATGTGTTGTAATTGAACAGCCTTGGAATATGAAATTTTCAGATCTAGTTGCCGGTTTCTGAATCTGTTCTTAATTCTTTCCTCGTCTGATTACTGTATGAATTCAAGTTATCCATGAGAAATGTTTGACTATGTAACTATTCCAAGCTTCTAAATTCCACTGAAAGGGGAAGAAATACAATATTGATATTACTCGCTAAATGAAGAATCGGGATACCATGCTTCCATGTTCATCTAGTATAGTTTATGTCTATGGAAACTAGGTAAGACGTGCTTCTTGGTTTAAGTTTTTATGCATTTTCATGGGAATTGTTCATCAGAACTTGAGTACCAACTCTACGCCGAACTGTGGACGGTCTGCTAAGTTAATATATATATATATCAGTCTGTTTTCATTTGGAGCCATAAGGGGATCAGTTCACTGGACGTCTAAGAATAAACTGATCGACTTTAAATTTGGAATAACTTGTCGGCAAAGTGGCTGGTATTGGTATTTTTCATGTAATCTGAATTTATATCTAGTCATTTGCTCGTGGATATTTCATTGCAAATACATTTAGTTGAACGCTGTGGTTGATATACTTCTGTGTTTTCTGTGATAACTGGACAACTCTGCACCCATAATTGCACAATCTATACTCTATGCCCATATATCGCCTTGCCTGAGCCGCCAGTCTCTCTATGAAAAAAGTTTTATTAACATTTCTTCCAAAACTGTGTACATGTGATTGGTTAGAAAATAGGTCATCCCAATGAATGTGTATTATATACCGAATGAAATATACTGAATTTGACTAACATCGTTTGAGATTGGGATCTGATTGCGTATATGATAGTTCTCTTGACGGACAATTACTTGCATCATTCTCAATTCATGTCTTAGCAGTCACAGTATCAAATAAATCTCCACAACCTAGTAGAGAGGTGTATGCAGCCATGACTGGGGAGACCACACAAGCAGGAGATTCAGTGTGATATCCATATTTATAACAATCCCTTAAGTTACAGGCATCTTAGCAATTTATAATGATGCTACGAAAGATTTGCGAGAATGTTCAGGATCGACCTCTATTTTTTGGAACATCTTGTCTTGCTGGCATCATTGGAAACTGTTGACCACTTATGTCTTGCAGGAAATAACAAATTTATGATTCTATATTAGCTTGCACGGTAATAACACGAGCATACATCCATTGCAAATGGGGTTTCTTGGCGTTAAGAGGGGTTTACGGGAGGCGCAGAGCTCCCTCAGCTTGGTGTGAATTTAAGAGAATGTTACAGGTTTTCTCAATTGTTCGTGAATATCACTCCTTTCCCTAAGATGACGCTAAGTGTACGTTACCTATCTCTTCGGTGTTATGAGTTCTTTGTAAATGAGGCCCCAGGTATATATTGCTGTACAGGTTTGATCAGTTGCTGCATTCAAATGAAAACTCACACATCTTCATTGATGACGATCCCAGCTAACAAATTGTGAAAGGCCTTGTGCTCATTTAAACACATAAAGAATTTACCTCCACAGGGCCAATTTAAAAGATGACGGCTAATTTATTCTTTCTCTCAAAAATCCATACATAAATTGTGCCATTCTCTTCATGTAAAAAAAGACTAAAACTTTTCCCACACAAAACGTTTAGGAAAAGGGATACGAATTTAAAAGATTGATGAAGTTTATCATCTCAGACAAATGATACAATATTATGGTAAAAACGATACGTTCCAACACAAAAGTAAAGCGTTTCCGAGTCGCAATAATAAAATGACGAGTCCAAACCTGACTTGCTGAAGAATCGCGCGGATATAACTCCAGATCGTCCCATCCACAATTCGAATGAATTCCGGGCTAAGAGAGCTTGCAAATATTAATTGAAGTTGAGCCTGTGCAGACGTTTCGGAGAATCCTGGCCGGAGAGGAGTTGCGCAATATTTCTTAAACAGGTTGTGGGGAAAATTCGGGCAAACAAACGATCTTCGTGAACACACCTTCGTGAGTACCCCTAGATAATTCTACGATATTCCTTTTGTGAGTTCAAAGTAGTCGCAGCTTAATGAGAATTCCTTTCTTTTGTATACTGACGAAAATAAGATCGAAATTAATATATCAATGTTTAACACTGCCCATGCTTTTTTTGAAAAGGTACAAATACCTTGTATATATTTATTATTGGCTGTTTTGCGAAGAAATGTGTGAATATAATCATTGTTGAGAGAAATACCTAAATTTTCTTCCTTATATATGATTCTAACTATCTGACAATGGTCATTGTTTGTGATGTGTAGGGATACAAGCGGCTAGTCCGTCATTCATTATTCAGCCATCGACCATTAAAGAATTTCCGGGTCCATAACCCAAAGACCTAATTCATATAACAGCATTAGCACCAACCCCAAAAATATAGCATAGTATACACAAAAATAGGCTAGTTTCCTGCAAGAGAGAAGCGGTCAACAGTTTCCAATGATGCCGGAAAGACATCATAAGAATAAGGTCAGTATCAAAGTTGCCCGAATGCAGAAATATATTCTGTTGCATTAACGAAACTTCTCTGAGTACTTACTAAATACAGCTCTGAAATCCAGAAACATTCATGCATGGTGGAAAATAATGAAATCACTTAACGTTTATAACAAGACCAACAGTTTCAATGAAATTTCAATTTAAAAATGGACGCTATTGTTTTCATTTAATTTTTTTAAAATTGGAATATTTTCTACACAGTAGCGGCGTCGGTTATACAAATCATATAGTTGGAATCCCTACGATGCACGCTTTCAAAAAATATATAGTTTATTATGGTTATCTTGTATATTTATTGATACAGACGACAAATTGTCACGGGGGTGCAAGAACTGCCTCTAAGGGGACAGCTATCCTTAAAGCGAGTTTTTAGACCGACAGGTTCTGAGGTCCTCTGTTGCGAACAGATCGCGTTTCCAATCTGGTATTTGTTACATAGCACATGGCTCCGTTTTAGTCAAAAGCCCAGACCAAATGTAACGAAGACAAATTATGCAACAGTGTGTTTCATATCAGGTCGTCTATATCTCAACTTCACCCCTAGCAACTATAACATTTAAAATAATGCACGGCAGTAGACGTCCTCATCAGAATACACATGTCCGAATACATTGGTGAAGTCACTCTGCCTTTTCCAGCGTCTGTATGACTGGATCGCTGACGCTCGTTGACCAGGCCGGCAGCCCATCAGTGTAGTTGCTTGTTCGGCGTCGGCTCAAATAATTGCTACTATTACTACTTATTACTTATTATTACTACTATTTGCTGCTAGTTGCCAAAACAATGATTTGTGAATTCTACAATAAAACGTTACCAATTTGCAATATTATAAAATATAGATGAATACAAGCGTCTTGACTGTGAATCAATATTCAGCCGTCGTCCATAATCCAAATACCTAATTTAAATAACAGCATTATCACCAAATTCAAAGAAAAACTTAGTATACATAAACATATGCTGGCTTCGTGCAAGAGAGAAGTGGTCCACAAGTAGTAGTGTAAGCGTGATCTGAGTCACATTGACCCCTGAATCTGAGTGCATTTGTGGCGGAGAGGTCATTGAGTGCAAGTGTGGGAGTGGGACCAAAATGGCGGCTGTGGGAGTGGGACCAAAATGGCGGCTGTGGGAGTGGGACCAAAATGGCGGCTGTGGGAGTGGGACCAAGATGGCGGCTGATGTGGGAGTGGGACCAAAATGGCGGAGTAGACAAAAGCCAATCTGAGTCCTATTGACCTCAGAAATTTGCATAATTTGTGGCGGTCACGTGGCGGAGAGAGAGATCAAGTGAACTATAGTTCCGGCAGGATGACCAAAAAAGCTACCTCCAATCCAGGAGAGTTCCAATTGCTGCAGGGGATGTATTCAGGATGTATTCATCCGCGGTGATGCGGTTTGGCCGCGGTTTTGGCGGTGATTCGGTCTCGGGGGAAAAAGCTTCCGCGGAGAAAAAGTAGTCCCTAGATAAAATGGTCCGATGGGGTCGAGTGAGGTATCAAAGTGAAGCTTATGTGAAGGGGCATCTAATGGGCTGGGTGTCGGGTTGAACTATCGGCATTCTGCGCATGCGCGGTGGCCGAAGGGTATGAAAATAGACGTTTTGGAGCCAGGGGAGCCCCTAATGGTCCAATGGGGTCGAATGAGGTATCAAAGTGAAGCTTATGTGAAGGGGCATCTGATGGGCTGGGTGTGGGGTTGAAATATCAGCATTCTGCGCATGCGCGGTGGCCCAAGGGTATGGAAATAGACGTTTTGGGAGCTAGAGGAGCTACTAATGGTCCGATGGGGTCGAGTGAGGTATCCAAGTGAAGCTTATGTGAAGGGGCATCTGACTGGACTAGCGGCTCGGGCGTTGTCACCATTCTGCGCATGCGCATAGACGTTTTGGGATGTAGTGGAGCCCCTAATGGTGCAATGGGGTCGAGTGAGGTATCAAAGTGAAGCCTAGATGAAGGGGCATCTGATGGGCTGGGTGTGGGGTTGAACTATCGGCATTCTGCGCACGCGCAGTCTGGCCGTAGTATAGAAATAGACGTGTTGGGGTGTAGGTGGGCCCCTAGTGGGTCGATGGGATCGAGTGATGTATCCATGTGAAGCCTAGGTGAGGGAGTTACACTAGGGTGTCGTTTCCATTCTGCTGCGCAGGTCACGTGGGGGTTGTGACGTCACTTCCGGGTTTTTCACTAAAAAACTACCTCCAAACATAGAAGAGTTCCAATGTTGACTTAGACGTCCGTATGTTCAACCTCCGGGTTTTGTTTTTCCCGGCGCGGCCCGCCCCGGCCCCCTGCGC
>JAVTVY010025063.1:0-104005 GCA_036873755.1 Hanleya hanleyi | reverse complement strand
GGTATAGCTGTACGATATGTAGGCCTACACTGTCGTTTCAGCGCCCAGATCATTTACAGCGCCATGAACGTTCAATTCATGGGCCATCCAAGCGTCCGTGCGAAGAATGTGGCCAACTCTTCAAACGACCCAGTCAGGTAAAACGGCATGAGCGTTTGATTCATGGTGCATCACCACGGCATGAGGGACAACTTTCCACTAAAGAGGTACCCAGGAGGGACAGATCCACTGAAGATGAACCCGGGGAGGAGAATGCCACTGGTGATGCGATCACGGAGAACCCGCCTATACCCACAGCTCAGAAGAGCCTAGATATCAGCCGGTCCCTAGCATCACTGTTTCCAGTCATACGCCTGACAACAACGAACATTTTCTGGAAGATGTGGTGGATGTTCCCAACGATCTCTTTCCCGAAGATCATCCAGTGAGTGAGATGTATCGACGCCATTGGTCCATGATCCGACACTGCTTCCACCGTCATCGCCCTATATTGAACTTGTACAATTTCCGACTGACCGACCTCGCCCGTCAACGCAGCTATGTGGAAGCCATCTTCAATGACCAACCTACGTCCTTCACATTAAATGTAGCATTTGGGTACATCTTATGCCATAAGATGACGCGTGAATTGTGCTATTTCTATTCCGGTGCCATCAACCCAGTGTACGACCATCCTTTCACAATCACCAATCGGGCGTCGCTAGAGACGATGCTGACCCAACTGGACACTGTGGATCCCTTAGAATGGGCCTATGAACAGCGTCCCAACATTAAGTGGATAGTGGAGAGGGTCACCAATGTTACGTTCTTCGTGGTTAAACTGACCCACCACCCCCATCGGATGAAAGTATTCACCCATGCACTGATAGATACCCAGAATGCGCAAACAACTATCTGAGGATATGTTTCCTCAACGGTATCCTGGCCTCTCCGATGACGATTAGAACAAACGGTTCAGAGCGAACATGGCCGAAGATGGAACTTTCTGAAATGGCGACTTCTGATTGGACAAGAGTAGCCGAGAATACATCTAACGGCCAGGAACGAATATGACAGATGCAAATGGTTGGGCAAGAATATTCTTGAATTGTAAATATACCCAACGCGGCTCCCCCAACGTGGGTATGATGTAACATTGGGGAGAATAAACTATATGAAAAACACTTCTTGTTGTTGTTGTTCTCTTATGTGTGATCATTGTTGTTGTTGCTGTTGTTGTTCTCTGTCCGGTCTATATCATGGTGTTATGTTAGAGTGTTAAGGTGTAACGACGGGCGTCGACTGGCGTCACTGCATTTCGAAGAATTAGTGACAATTTCATGGAATATCAGAGCTTCTGAGCTATTTCACCTGGGCGTTGAAGCATTAAGAATGACGTTGGTGGGCGTTGCTACAAGATGACACCTCGCACGACGCATTCGCACCGCGGATGGTCCATCTCGACACCAAACTCACCCCCACGCACCCACAAAATGTCCACTTTCGCTACTACTCGTACTGATGACGTCAACAATGACGTCACAGCTCACGCGGACATGCCCCAACTCGGAATGAACACCCCGAGAACTACAAAATGACACCTCACACGACGCATTCGGACTAAGGATAGCCCATCTCGACCCCAAATACCTTCATGTACTGCCCGAAAATGGCCACTTTCGCAACTACTCGTACCGATGACGTCACAGATGACGTCACAGCTGACGCGGACATCCCTCAAATCGGAATGAACACCCCGAGAACGATGATACCCTTCCAGGGACGCATTATCAAATTTCGGTGAGATTTCTTATCTTGATCTCAAACATCTTCGTGTACTTGTTCAGCTATTACGCAACTACTCGTACCGATGACGTCACAGATGACGTCACAGCTGACGCGGACATCCCTCAAATCGGAATGAACACCCCGAGAGCTACAAGATGACACCTCACACGATGCATTTGAGCCGTGAATAGCCCCTCTCAACCCCAAATACCTTCATGTACTGCCCGAAAATGGCCACTTTCGCTACTACTCGTACCGATGACGTCACCGATGACGTCACAGATGACGCGAACATCCCTCAAATCGGAATGTACACCCCGAGAACTACAAGATGACACCTTCCAGGACGCATTCGAACCGTGAATAGCCCATCTCGACCCCAAATAACTTCATGTACTGCCCCAAAATGGCCACTTTACTTACTACAACCAACTGCGCATGCGCAGATTGACGCGACATGCATTCAAAAACACACCATTCTGACTCTACCCCACACAAGCTTCACTTTGACACCTGACACGACCCATTCGAACCGTGATTAGCTCATCTCTAACCCAAACACATCCCTACATAGCACCCAAAATGCCTGTTTTCTATACTACGGCCAGACTGCGCATGCGCAGACTATTGAACACGGACGAACCATTAGTGTAGTCAAGTGCTCCACCACGAGAGCTTCAAAATAAGACCTCACTCGACCCCATTGGACCATTAGGGACTCACCTAGACTCCAACATGTCCACCTCGTATGGCCCTATACACCCATAGCCATGCAGTATAGGCCTATGGGCCTACCCAGGCCTCGGTGACTTTTTTCAAAAATTTCACCGATTCGCTCCGCAACCCTACCCATCGTGTTCTAAAACGTCGAGACGAGTAAAACGAGACCCCACAACCCTACCGCAAATGCATAGAAGTACGTTTCCCAGGGGGACAAACATCCGTCCTATACCCTCAGTATGGGACTATATGAGGCTATATCGTACTTTTTCAAAAATTTCACCGATTCGCACGGGGACACTTCCTATCATGTTCTAAATGACGAGACGAGTAAAAACGAGACCCCACAACCCTACCGCAAATGTATAGAAGTGGGTTTCCCAGTAGGATAAACATTGAACCTATACCCCAGTATGGGTCTATATGGGGCTCGGTGACTTTTTTCAAAAATTTCACCGATTCGCACGGGGCACTTCCTATCATGTTCTAAATGACGAGACGAGTAAACGAGACCTCACAACCCTACCGCAAATGTATAGAAGTAGTACGTTTCCCAGGGGGACAAACATCGGTCCTATACCCTCAGTATGTGACTATATGAGGCTATATCGTACTTTTTCAAAAAATTCACCGATTCGCACGGGGACACTTCCTATCATGTTCTAAATGACGAGACGAGTAAAACGAGACCTCACAACCCTACCGCAAATGTATAGAAGTACGTTTCCCAGGATGGTCCTATACCTCCATACCCCATATAGGCATTTTCCCGTAATTTAGGATAAAGTCCGTATTCCGTATTTTTTCAGGAAAATTTTTACATACACCCACCCTGGAACTAGGGAAAGATAACTCTGTTGATAGACAAGCCCCGTTAAGCCCGGCGACCTATATACCCTCATACCCCATATAGGCATTTTCCCAGGTTTTTCGATAAAGTCCGTGTTCCGTATTTTTTTTTTCAGGAAAAATTTGACATGCACCCACCCAGCCATCAAATACCCCTTCACCTAGGCTTCACGTTGATACCTCACTCGACCCCATTCGACCATTAGGGGCTCCCCTAGATGCCAAAACGTCTATTTTCATACCCTTGGGCCACCGCGCATGCGCAGAATGACCCTAATTCAACCCCACACCCAGTCCATCAGATGCCCCTTCATGAATGCTTCACTTTGATACCTCACTCGATCCCATTGGACCATTAGGGGCTCCCCTAGCTCCAAAAAGGCTATTTTCATGCCCTTGGGCCACCGCGCATGCGCAGAAGGCCGATATGTCAACCCCACACCCAGTCCATCAGATGCCCCTTCACGAATGCTTCACTTTGATACCTCACTCGACCCCATTGGACCATTAGGGGCTCCCCTAGCTCCAAAACGTCTATTTCCATACCCTTGGGTCACCGCGCATGCGCAGAATGCCGATATTTCAACCCCACGCCCAGTCCATCAGATGCCCCTTCACGAATGCTTCACTTTGATACCTCCTACGACTCCATTGGCCCATTAGGGACTCCCCTAGCTCCAAAACCGCTATTTCCATACCCTTGGGCCACCGCGCATGCGCAGAATGCCGATATTTCAACCCCACACCCAGCCCATCAGATGCCCCTTCACGAATGCTTCACATCGATACCTCACTCGACCCCATTGGTCCATTAGGGGCTTCCCTAGCTCCAAAACGTCTATTTCCATACCCTTGGGCCTCCGCGCATGCGCAGAATGCCGATAGTTCAACCCCGCGCCCAGCCCATCAGATGACCCTTCATGAATGCTTCACTTTGATACCTCACTCGACCCCATCGGTCAACTAGGGGCTCCCATAGCTCCAAAAAGGCTATTTTCATACCCTTCGGCCGCCGCGCATGCGCAGAAGGCCGATATGTCAACCCCACACCCAACCCATTAGATGCCCCTTCACCTAAGCTTCACTTTGATACCTCACTCGACCCCATCGGACCATTTTATCTAGGGACTACTTTTTCTCCGCGGAAGCTTTTTCCCGAGACCGAATCACCGCCAAAACCGCGGCCAAACCGCATCACCGCGCATGAATACATTTTTTTTTTTTTTTTTTTTGCCGGAACTTTTTTTTTTTTTGTCAACCGGTGAGTGGGTGGGTTCAAAATGGCGGCACCTTATTTTACACACACAACACCATAAGCCGCCATTTTGAACCCACCCACTCACATACCAGGTCAATCAGTGCACGGGGTGAGTGGGTGGGTTCAAAATGGCGGACTTTCAGTGGTCGGGGGAAAATAAAAAGTGCCGCCATTTTGAATCCACCCACTCACATCAAACTCACGCATGCGCACCTCCCCAACCTCCCCCAATTGTGACGTCAAAACAGGTTCTGCGCATGCGCAGTGAGGAGGATCTTTATCAATTTACGCTTTGTATACTACTCCTATGATTATTGAGTCCGACTCAGGCCTGTGATTATTGAGTCCGACTCAGGCCTGTGATTATTGAGTCCGACTCAGGCCTGTGGAGGTGGTGGGCATTTAATATTTCTTCCGATTACAGTTAATTTTTTCAGCAATACAAGTGAACTACATCACATTATCCCAGAGCCACACAGTTTCATTGTCGCAAATTCTACCGGGCGAACTATAGCATGACTATCAGTTTCCCATTATCCCGTTCAAAGATCAAATGGAGGGGCAGCCTGGTATCTCCGGTCCTTTAACATTATGCCGAGTCTCCAATGTGATTCAGCCAAAGTCATATGGATGCATTTAACATTGGTTGAAGAGAATGCAGATTATTGGGGAATGGAATAGTTCGTGAAATTATCTCCCTTGGTGTGTGCAATAGTGTACTGTCCAATATTCATCTAGAAGATAAACAGATGTTGTTCTCACTAGGCGAATGGCTGAAGTTCCAATTCCAAAACCTATTGGAAACTGTAGCGACGTGGTTTCCGATAGGTTTTCGGAAATGGAAACTCTCATTTTCACGCAGTGTTTAATAAACCCATGATTGCATCGGCATTCTATACAATGTAAACTGTTAGTATAAACCATGTCACATGTCTGATGTTATGGACCTTGCTGAAATGCCTGCCATTATATATGACATTTTAACAGTAAAGATCGATAAGCTTACAGAATTGTGCAACGTGTGCCAGTTACACGTATAATGTTTAGATGGACGCGTGTTGTTGATGTATTTATCCGGACTCAATCAAACAGCTGGTCTGTATATACTTTGTATAATGTTTTAGTTACGTTTACCTTAAATTTATGCGTGTTCATTGTATGTTGTAATTACAACGTCTTACCAGTGTAATATACAGAATAACCTGGTTTATTCAATGACTGTCATAAGTTGACAAGAACTATTCTCGTTTCCAGATTCACATGCTGACTTGGCGATCAATGCAACCTCGTATGACCCGGCGTATTATGGCATTTCATTGTCAGTAGTTTCAGTGTAGTTTCATATACATGCGTATTATAATAAGCTGTCTAAATATGCTAAACAAACCATTTTGTTTATTTCTTAGCGTTTTACACGAGAAATTTTTCATCATCAAAAATATGACCACATTGACCAAAACGATACTTCGGAATAGTGCCGAATATATCATCTTTTCCACAGAAATACTTGACTGATTTCGTTAACGTAATCATATGTTTGATATGATGCAAAACCTCTCGTGTAAAACGCTAAAAGTTTACGAAACAGACTATTTGGCATATTTTGTCTGCTTATTATAAAACCCATGTGCATATAATGCAACCAAGTTTTTGTAGAATAACAGAATAGTATGCAACCTATTAGTTCATACAACTTCACTAAACGACGTCATCTTGGCCCCAAAATTTCATGGTCGGTATCGGTGAATTTTGTCAACTTGAAACGGATTTTCACGAACTACGGAAATAAAATCACACTAAGTTAATAAACAGTGCAAAATTTCAAAGTTGTATGAAAAATCTCCTCGGAAATGTCAACCAAAAGTTCTGGAATAGATTATCCGGTATAGACAGTAGATACAGGCGTCACATCGGACATTGGCATTTGTGGGAAGTTGATGCTGGGTCGACATCGGGCCTTACAGACTAGTCTTCTGTGTTAAATGCCGTCATTTTCATCTGACGACGATACAGCTCACCAATTTCTAGTGTATGAGCTGTTACAGCGAAACAGCTCACCAATTAACAATATACAACTTGTCAGAGCATTTCCATCATAGCTCTCTAGATTTGTATCTAATACCGCTTATGCCGGTGCTAGGGGCCGTGTGGTCATATCACCCAAGTTGCCACATGAACAGGTACAATAAAAGCGTACCTGAGATACAACACATATCACGAATCGTTAGGTTCTTGGTATGTGCTTTGGAATAGGTGAACCGGAAGACTATACTGTGAGGTCCTGTGACTCTGTCAGTATGTCGGCACCTCTTCCCACTTCCCTTATATGTGTTGTAATTTTTACCTGTATATGGCAGAGATTCTGCTGGTGGACGTTTCGTCCCCGAGACCCGCCCCCTGTACAGACCTTTTGGTCTTTGATATATGTTGGCATTCGTGGGAAGTTGATGCTGGGTCGACATCGGGCCTTACAGACTAGTCTTCTGTGTTAAATGCCGTCATTTTCATCTGACGACGATACAGCTCACCAATTTCCAGTGTACGAATTGTCACAGCGAAACAGCTCACCAATTACCAACATACGAGTTGTCAGAGCATTTCCATCATAGCTCTCTAGATTTGTATCTAATACCGCTTATGCGGGTGCTAGGGGCCGTGTGGTCTTACCATCCAAGTTGCCACATGAACAGGTACAATAAAAGCGTACCTGAGATACAACACATATCACGAATCGTTAGGTTCTTGGTATGTGCTTTGGAATAGGTTAACCGGAAGACTATACTGTGAGGTCATGTGACTCTGTCAGTATGTCGGCACCTCTTCCCACTTCCCTTATATGTGTTGTAATTTTTACCTGTATATGGCGAGATTCTGCTGGTGGACGTTTCGTCCCCGAGACCCGCCCCCTGTACATACCTTTTGGTCTTTGATATATGTTGGCATTCGTGGGAAGTTGATGCTGGGTCGACATCGGGCCTTACAGACTAGTCTTCTGTGTTAAATGCCGTCATTTTCATCTGACGACGATACAGCTCACCAATTTCCAGTGTATGAGTTGTTCCAGCGAAACAGCTCACCAATTAACAATATACGAGTTGTCAGAGCATTTCCATCATAGCTCTCTAGATTTGTATCTAATACCGCTTATGCCGGTGCTAGGGGCCGTGTGGTCATATCATCCAAGTTGCCACATGAACAGGTACAATAAAAGCGTACCTGAGATACAACACATACCACGAATCGTTAGATTCTTGGTGTGTGCTTTAGAATAGGTTAACCAGAAGACTATTCTGTGAAGTCATGTGACGCAGTCAGTATGTCGGCACCTCTTCCCACTTCCCTTATATGTGTTGTAATTTTTTCCTGTATATGGCGAGATTCTGCTGGTGGACGTTTCGGCCCCGAGGCCCGCCCCCTGTACAGACATTTTGGTCTTTGATATATGTTGGCATTTGTGGGAAGTTGATGCTGGGTCGACATCGGGCCTTACAGACTAGTCTTCTGTGTTAAATGCCGTCATTTTCATCTGACGACGATACAGCTCACCAATTAACAATATACGAGTTGTCAGAGCATTTCCATCATAGCTCTCTAGATTTGTATCTAATACCGATTATGCCGGTGCTAGAGGCCGTGTGGTCATATCATCCAAGTTGCCACATGAACAGGTACAATAAAAGCGTACCCGAGATACAACACATATCACGAATCGTTAGGTTCTTGGTATGTGCTTTGGAATAGGTTAACCGGAAGACTATACTGTGAGGTCATGTGACTCTGTCAGTATGTCGGCACCTCTTCCCACTTCCCTTATATGTGTTGTAATTTGAACAGTATTAATGATGGAATAAACTTGCATATCCTTGCAGAGTGTGGACAGGCGAAAAAGAGTGGGTTCTGTATGCAAGAGCTAGGGTCCAGTCATGTTGACAAAATATGACATAGACCTCACCACACATACTATTTTAGGTTTATCTCCTTCACCAACATCCGACACACTTTTACATGTACTTCAAAAACCATCCAAGTGAAATAAAACATCCAGACAACTTGTGATAAAAGTATTCGGTTGCTACGTTTATTTCGTGATATTCAGTGGATAGAGGGTAAATTTTATACGATTTATCTTTTCAGAAAGATATGCTGGCTTCCGTAGCATTCAGCAATTTAGTGAATTTCGGGGGCATTCAAAGATTTCGCTTCACCAATGGGAAAGACGAAGGGGGAAGGATGGGGATCTTCATTGGAGAAAACGGCTCCGGCAAGAGTGCTATTTTCGAAATTATCAGACGTACAGTCAGTGGAAGTATCAATGTCACCATGACAAATTTATGTGACGCGAATAAGGATGCGTTCATCGCATGTCAGTTTGACTACAACACAGAGGCACATCAGTTATTGTGGGAAACTTTTACACAAGAAGAAATCGGGTTTTTACGGACTGTTGAAGTGGAGAAGGGATATACTCTGTTCGATGTTGTCAAGAGAAGAGGCATTGAATGCATTCACAGTATAGTATTTATTCCACGAAACAGATCACCTCAGCAGGCGAACCACAAGCCGACAGAAGTATTCAAAGCTCTCGTCATGAAAATTGAAGGTCTGAGGCATGTCATTCGAGCTGAGCATGGTGTACACGACGGACACAATTTTACATTTGAATCCATTGTGCCTACAAATGAAACAGGCCCCATTGGAGCTTTGTCGTTGATATCGACATTTATTTCAGGAAATACGGAGGATATGAAGAACTTTTTTGATATGTTTGAAGAGGAAAGCCAATCGTCAAACACATTTATGGCAAGTATTGGCAACTTTTTCGCGAAAGCCTTAGCGAAACTGAACATGTATTTGGGAAAGTCCCAGGACACGGACTGCGACCAACTATCTTCAATATTTCTGGAAAATCTGACCGTGTTCACATTCGGTCACATAGGGATCAGTCCGGTCGTGTGGTCCAAAGGCAGTGATCTCAAGAACAAAGATAACTACTGCGAAGCCGTTAGAAGAGCTGATATACTAACACGCTTACTCCCCCGGGAAAGTCGAGAAGATGCAAAAACGTTCGAAACAACATTTGGATATAAATTCTCCTTCAACAAAGGGCACTTAGACATCCAGGTAACAGATTTACAAGTTCCTGATAGACCATTTCCTCTCCTAAAATGTCCCGAAGGAATTCTTCAGGCAAAGACCATTGAGCTACTCGTTTCGGAGAAACAATACCTCACAATTTGCGTTGAAGAGCCGGATAGGACCATGCACTCACAACTGATAGGCCAAATTCGGAATCTTTTGCTTGAAAAGGCAAAATCGAAAACAATCCTGTTGACGAGCCATTCGTCGGAGTGGATCACTCCCAGAACTGTTCCAGCCATTGTTCTGTGTAGACGAGGTCCGATCTCAAAGGACACGAATGCAACTCAAATAATCTCAGCCATGAATGTTCGGGATTACGACTTGACGAACTACGTGTCGCGACAGAACGTCCGCGATATGTTTCTTGCAAGCCGAGTACTGTTCGTAGAAGGCATTACAGATGAAAGTGTTGTCAACAGCATGCTCTTCCTTTCTAAAACCATAAGTAACAGACTTCGACCATTTGTAGTTAATGTCCAAGGCAAGGGCATTTTCTCAAACTTTTGTGAAGCGTGCAAACTCCTGAAGATAGAGTACAAGGTTTTGTGTGATCTCGATGCGGTTATGAAGAAGACAGCTGACAGCAATGTTGTATCCATCCTGGAGCACTCCACACAAGGAAAAAAAAATTCAGCAACTGTCCAAGAAGGCATTGAATATTACAGAACTCTTACCACGAGGTTGTCGAAGAAAGAATGCGACAGGTACAAATTTCTCAAGTTCGTGAAAAATGTTCAGGCGATGATACATGAACTCTGTCAGATCTGTGGGACAGCTGAAGCGAATGCCCTATACGACGCAACAGGGTTGTTTCTAGGAGTACTTAAAAACTCTCCGCCTGGGTATCAGGACAAAATCCGTATTCTGAAGGATAACCTTAAGAACTACCTAGATATCTTCTACAACGGAGATGATGGACAGTTGCTGTTAGAACTGATAACATGTTACACGGACGATTCTCCGGAATTACAACAAACCATTAAGGACATCAGAACTCATCAGTTCACATTAGACAGACTTCAACACAACCTTAGTTCCTTGAACACAGAGAAAAGCGATGAGCGAACTTTTCAACTGTTAGAATTGATCTGGAAGGACATGGTCACAGCCGTTAATTATACCTACTCTATGTATATATTCTGTGAATCAGATCCAAAGTCCTATCCCACCAAAACCTTCAAAAATCTGGAAGCTGCAGTTCCTGGAGTAAACTCTAATGCTATCTTTCAAACTCTAGAGTCGGAAGGAATATTTTCCTGGCGATCTGGGGACCTGGAAGACATGATAGCCATGAGTCAGAAGACTTTTCTCCCAGTGACTAAGGTGGAACTAACAACAGCCAAACAACGTGACCTGGACACCCTGGTCAATACTCTGATGAAAGAAAGTTCTGAGTTCCGCGATTTCATGGCATTCGCATTGGAGTAAATCAACGGTGTATTCTGTGATCCTGCTTATAGCACAGCTAGAGAATAGCTGTTCTTGACCTTGTTCTTTTTTGTGGAAAGCTAAAATAAACATTTAATTTTAGCTTTAAGGTGACTCGCGGTAGTTTCCATTCACTACCTCGCCGATAGATGGCGCCAGGACGCTACACAAGCGGGGACGTACGTATACGTTACGCTGAGAAATGCGCGACCAGGAGCTGCCCAACGTCAGAATAGTCATCTGTCATATTTTTTTTTTTTTGCAAATTATTGAGAACTACTGAATAGATTGTTTCGAAGTTTGGAATATCATTGTACCATGCTCCTGCTATCCACGTGCAAAGATGTAAGATACCCGGATGTAAGATAGCCGATGTAAGATACACGATGTAACATACCCGGAAGATTTGAGCAGCAAACGTCAGATCCGATGTAATATTCAGTCGTCGTCCATAAAAGAGTTTCCACCACAATAATCGAAAGATCTGTTTCGAAAGCACCAATTCCAAATGAGTATGGAGTTAAAATATTAGAAAAAACAAGATGATTTTCTACAGAAGCGGTCAACAGTTTTCATTGATGTCAGTTAGACATAATGATGTTCTTTACATAAAATCCCAATGAGTGCCTATTATGCTTTATTCCAATGTCGCTTTCCAAAGTATGTTTCTCAGTCACGCGTTCATTTTGTTGTTCATGTGACCACCATGGAGATGCAAAAACACATGATATCCAAACGTTCTCTAGTCCCGGGCCGCGTTCAGTGGAATTAGACACAAGTTACGAAACATAGCGCGAGAGATCTTGCAAGCTATTGTCGTATTTTTCCTCAGTGTACGATATATATCACATAATTTGATAAACATTGAATGGCGGCGTTTGGTGGTTTTGCCTTTTCTGACTAGTTTCTGTAAATATATTCTGGGCGTTTAATAAAATCGCCAGTCTGTGCACGAGTACGCTGTATGCATATGATTCTGGAATTAAGAAATTAATAGTTAGTTATGTCAAAATTGTAATGTCTCTCTTGTCATAGAGTTGAGGTGAGAGAAAACCCTGACCAGTATTGTAAAGGTATATATCCAGATATGATGTTCCATCTTTGCTATCAATAGTTTCCTTCAAATCCGGTGATGGGGTATATATCCTTCACAGTCTGGCTAATATAGGAATGATTAACAGGTTATCACATTATTTCTAATTTATATCAATGACATCAGCAATTAACTAATGCTTTCTGGGCCGTACTTTTTGCAGATGATAAATTTTTTTATACTCTGGTAAAAACATTGCTAACCACGAACAAAGTTTCTGCCTTATGGTGCAAAAAAAAAATCTATCAGTCATATCGACTCCCAAATAGTTTTCAAAATGACTTCATCAAACAATCGGGTGTACATCAATAATAGCATACGAGAACTCGAAGCTTTATGTAGGCTTTCCCATTATTCTAATCTTTCTTACTCTTTTCTCACTCTTTTAAAACCATAGAGACTTGGGAGTGGAACAAATCAAAACTAGAATCATTCCTCATTGACACCTGATTGATTTTCATGCTCAGGATATACCCGTGTACTTTGCTTGGTATATTACTGCTTTCATCTCCCACACATAGTATATTATCATACCCTGGGGATAGATTTATTCTCGCCGATAACACATAGTGGGTGACATATGTACCACCTCTTCATCTATTTAATGCTATATCGATGTAATTTGACTGACTGATGAATAAATCCATAATCACAAAGCCAAACAAAATAAAATCAAGACAGATATTTCTTTTTTATAATTTAGATAATTGAGCAGTTATTCATAAATTTTGAAAGTTTATCTCACAGGATGACGGAGTTATGAAATATACCCTCGATATATGTTATTTTAAATGTTCAGCGTCGGCAGGTTAAGAAACTTTGAGATTTTCAAGGAAATCTGTGGACAGCATGCATGTTAGCGACACAGAATGTCACTGAAATCAAAGTTCTTATGTAAAAACTAATTCACCATCCGTTCTAGGGATTCCGCACTCCCGATTCACCTTGCCTCATCCGACAAATCTCAGTCCATGTGTGTCTCGCTCGGTGAAGTTTGATGGGTCATCGTGACATAACTCTCACTTAAATAAGTGTCGTGATTTTACCATTATGAAGGCATGAATCTCTGTTCCCAGACAATAATTGATATTAGTGTCCGTTCGCCCTTATTCTGTTTTCTGCATCGAACCTAATCTATCGACATGCATCAAAAGTCTCTCAATGTACGTCACAATTTTTCAGTAGTGAAAAATGGGTATATTGTCTCGTTGTGTAAGAAATGTTGCCTCTACTTGCTTTAGATGCATACATGTATGTTTGGAATTAAAATCGTGAAGCCTATACAAGTAAGCTTGGGGTCCGGTTTAAAAAATATCTTTTTACTAATTCACCAGCGGGTTAAGTTACTTCGTCCCACAAGCTGCAACAAATACCATATAATTAAGGTAGATGAGCTATGAATCGTATTAACCCCAGCGTTATCACCAGTGATGTCGAGCGTGACAAGGACAAGATCTGAGAGAGGTTTCAGGTGGCGGTAAGCTCAAGTTCGTTCGTCGCTAATGTGGTGGGAGGTTTGCCTTCCACATTTTGAACAACGGTGTTTTGGGTTCGAGCAATGCTTGTTGAGTTCCATAATCAAGAAGCATCGGAACATTAGACTCACAAAACCGAGAATGATACCAAAGATTTTTGGTGCCATTCCTTATCATATACCCGTGCGTGCTAGGATAGTGTTACACACTCGCGTTTTCCGTATCCGTATCACCCTAGTCAATATCTGTATCGCCCTAATCGGTAACCGGAACTACTTTCGTCGGTGACCTTGGCAACCGTGAAGCCCGTTATGTTCTATTTACACAACCGAAAATTTCATGCATGCTGATCCGTTCCGAAGGCTATTTCAAAATCAATACGAAAATACGCATGTATACTAAACTTATTCTTTGTCTAATTTTGGCCTTGGTGACCGTCAATCTGAGCCCATGTTAACTTACCGTGGGACATACCCGCCGTGCCTCACCAGCTGATGAGATTGATTGCCGTGCGACGAAATCACTGAGTTCATCACATAGTGAGCAACAACTTGCGACAATTAATTTTCGTAGCAACGCCGAATGATTGAAAAATTTCAACATAGAGAATCTAGCCGATTATGATAACGTCCGCTCTATTCCAATACTCAAAATCAAATACAGGCCTGTTACTCAGTACTCGAAATTGTTTTTTGATGGCGAATACAACGAAAGACAAACAACGTATGTGGCTCTACCGCGTGCCCACTTTACAGTGACAAGAACTGAACGAAAGCATGAACACATGGCTACTCTGGCTCGTAATGTTGGTTAATCTATATGTTGTAAGTCTGTTAACGTTGAAAATAAACACGCCAAACAATCGCCCGCCCCCTCCCCCACCCACCCACCCGTTCGTCTTCGGTGAAGTGAAAGCCGATGCTGCAAATCTCCATTTTCGGGCCGCCTTGATGGGAACTGCACGCTCCCGTCTGGCCATGAGTTATCAGTGCAATTGCCCGTGCAAAGTCTGTGATGTCTGCTTGTGACTATTGTTTTAAAGAAAACATCTGAATTCCGGGGACAGACAATTGATCCACAGTTGTAAAATAGACAGCAAATCAATCACGTGTTTTCTTCGTCGAATCAAAAATCATTTAAAACATTTTCTTTGATTCGATAAATTCAAGAGAAACTGCAAAATCCAATCATGATCGTATACCGGTAGTATGTTTTTTACCTGCGGCACGCAGGTCTACGGGAGGCTCGCGTTGTTGATCTTGTTGTTGTTGTTGTTCTTGTTCTTGTGACTTTTTGAAATGCGCTTGCGCTAAGAGAGTGTGATCTCTGCCACACTTTTCTTTTCAACCTCCGATCTCACATGACAATACTATCTTCAAGCGCTTGAATTCATTTGCAACTATATTCGGTGGAATGAATTGCTTCGTTAATTATTATATATGAGAATAGTGTGAATAACGTCAAAGGACCTACGAAGTAGGGTAGGCGTTAGGACTCCTACACGCACTGTGCTCTTGGACCCCCAGTTGAAATCCTGCCAATATTAAGATGGGCACGGCCCAAGTTAGAATCACCAGTGATTTTAATCAAAAATCCCCTGAAATTTTCATCAAAAGTAGGTCCACTCGAAACATGCTGGCAACAGTCCCATAATGCACCTTCATGCCCAGTGTGAATAACGTCAGCGGACCTACGAAGTAGGGTATGCATTAGGACTCAGACACGCACTGAACTCTTGGACCCCCAGTTGAAATCCTGCCAATTTTAAGATGGGCACGGCCCAAGTTAGAATCACCAGTGATTTTAATCAAAAATCACCAGAAATTTTCATCAAAAGTAGGTCCACTCGAAACATGCTCGCAACAGTCCCCTGATGCACTTTAATGCTAAAAATCAAGGTTCTAATATCAACAGTAACACTCAAATATAACATATCTCTCAGATATAACATATATATAAATATTAATATTCATGTCACTGTTCCATTTTTTCTCTAGTTGTATTCCTCTTAAAATTTTGTACTCTGCCTTTGACTGGTGTTTGTACAATAAAATCTTGAATCTTGAATGATTATTTTGCCGACGAAAGGATTCAGATGGACTCACTCATTGCCGGACAATTTCAAATGGTAGCCCACTTCGAAGAGACAGAAATGACTATGTAGTATTTAACGAGTTGGACACCCCTGTGCGCGAACAATACCTCGCAGTCGTGCAGTTATATTGTGCACTTTCGGTTGCATGACATTCGGCAAATAGCTATTTTCCTCATTCTCGCAAGCCAGGGCCTTGATTCGCTGGTATTGATGTTCCCGTCCTCTTCCGCACTCAGAATCCCTTTAGAATAGCATTAATCACTTCCGTAAATTCAATACTTATGTGTATCAGCATACAATGCGCAGAAAACATATTGCATTTGACATCATTCTCTCAAGTCAGAGCCCATTTCTGCTAGAATTTACTGGTTCTATACAAAATTTACGTTACTTTGTCAGTTTTACGAATGGAAGGACGTCATTTATTAGCAGATGCTGACCATAAAAGCGATCTATTTGTCCTTGTTGTCAAAAGCTAGGGCCTTGATTTCCAGGAGAGGTTTTTTGAGTTTGATTTTGATACTTTGATACCTTTCATATTGACGTTAACTTGGCAGTCATTTTCGTGAATGCAATAATTTGATGTACCAAAAAATAATAACGAGAATTCGACATCATTCTCTTACACACATACCTTGTTTAGTGAACTAGCCACTAAATTACCTTCGAAAAGGCAAGGTCGAACTTTTCAGATGAGATGATATTTCCTAAGAATGAAATAGTTAATGTCTTGGTATTGACTCGCTGCATGGAAAATAGTGTCAAGGTATTTAGTCTGCAGGTGATACAGAAACTTAATTAATTAGTCTAATTGAATATCAAGACTGTCACAGGCCTTAATTTAATAGTGAAAAGTGTCATTATGCCTCTTGGACAGTTTGATAAAGCCTTCAACCCCATTCCATAGTTTCACAGATCAGAGTGATAGACCTTATACTAAATTCATTGGAAATTAAGGAAATATAAACTTTCCATTATGCTCGGCAACGTAAGCGAGAAGGGAGACTGAAGAGCGTCGATTTTTGCGCTATGACTAAACCCTTGAAATTTATTTGGATTCCAAATATTTGAAAGCCTTTTTGATTTGCAAAAATCAACGGCTGAACCGAATGTTTTGAAATTTGGCATACACGATACTTATACCAAGATATTGCCAAACCGATAATTGTGACTTCGTCTGTCAATTCAGTATAGACGGCATGGACCAGTCAAAATCGTTGGATTTTGAACGGGGAAAGTGAATATATATATATATATGGTATCAGACCTATTAGGCAATTCCTACAATTGTGAGTTAGGAGCTGAAAATTACTTCCCTGGGCGTGAAAACACTGGCAGATGTTTTTTTTCTACCATTACCACTACCTCCGCTGATATGCCTTTCACTGTATTATTGCCACTGCCGCAGGTTTTGACTACAATGTAGTCATTTCTCACTTGTTTTATCCGATTTTGATGTAATACGGTCGTATAAACATTATGCAGCTGACAGCGTGTACAGGACACAATACTTTTATTCTGGGCAAACCGTAAATCCCACCCATTTCGTTCCTTCAAAAAGTTTCGTCTCCCCAAACCACTGATGAAATTTCCTTGCCGTGAATTTCAACAACTTCCTGTTAACCATGGGACATGCGTCCGTCTATACACGTACCATCAACACTGACCAACTGGCTGTAAAATGTAATTAATGAATCAAGAATCGTCTGTGACACTGTCGGAATCGCGTAGCTTGCAACTGTTTGAATTTCTCAGTTGGAGAATTTCCGTTCGCCTGCATCGATCCATCGCGTTTCGCAGTTCGAAAGACAGATTGTCTAACAACACATCAAACAGTATATGCAGATTTCATGTTCACCATTTCTGCAATCCTCGATGTAACGTCTTTATGTTTCTTTATTAAACATAAATAGGACATAAAACGTAACGAAGTGGTTTCCAGGCACACTTGTTTATTGCCGCCATCTCTCAGATCATGCATGAGGCACAAATATGAAAAGCATAACAGCAAACAACGGAAACGGATGTGGATCATATGCCCCCCTCTCAATAATGAAAAGTGTTCACCAGCTTTCGGTCAGGAGTAGCTGGATTGCTCGATGCTTTAAAATTGCTCGTACTCATGGTATCACTTGAGATGTTATCGGAGGCTTGTGCTATTTTATGCAAAGCATAACCGAGAAATAAAGTATACTGATAGTAAAATATTAATGTCTCTTGCCTTGAAGTTTTTAGAACTATAGCTCAAGGTTTCAATATTTAGAAAACAATGTATCCAACAAATTCGATGGTCCATAGTTCAGCAATCTAATTAAAATTAAATCCTATCTGTTCCCCATTTGAATATGTCGCTTGTAGGATCTAACAGGCTTGCAGTAACTCTCGTGTTAACCAATCCCGAGAACGTTTCATAGTGCTTTGAAAGGAACGTTGCTGACAAAGAATTGGTGGTTGGCTCAGCTGAATTAGCGGGCTCCCTATTAGGATATTAATTTATTAAGATTGGTAGTTGAGAAGGATGCACCCTACACAAGCTTTCTTCACCAAATTACAACACATATAAGGGAAGTGGGAAGAGGTGCCGACATACTGACTGCGTCACATGACTTCACAGAATAGTCTTCTGGTTAACCTATTCTAAAGCACATACCAAGAATCTAACGATTCGTGATATGTGTTGTATCTCAGGCACGCTTTTATTGTACCTGTTCATGTGGCAACTTGGATGATATGACCACACGGCCCTAGCACCGGCATAAGCGGTATTAGATACAAATCTAGAGAGCTATGATGGAAATGCTCTGACAACTCGTATACTGGTAATTGGTGAGCTGTTTCGCTGTGACAACTCGTACATTGAGATTGGTGAGCTGTATCGTCGTCAGATGTAAATGACGGCATTTAACACAAAAGACTAGCCTGTAAGGCCCGATGTCGACCCAGCATCAACTTCCCACAAAATGCCAACATATATCAAAGACCAAAAGGTCTGTACAGGGGGCAGACCAAAAGGTCTGTACAGGTATCTCACATCACAAACCAAAACACAAATTATTCAGACATAGTAGGCCAGAACTGTTCACATTACACATTACGACACAAAATCCTTCAGATAGGCTGGTTTACGTCTAATTCTACCACTGGACGTTCTCATAGTCTCATTCGTAGGACCCGGGCTCGTACATGTAGCAGGTGTACCGCCATTATCGATCTCCGTGTTTGCTACTGCTGGTTGGGGGGGGGGGGGGGGTTTGGCTTAATGTCACACTCAAGTCTGTTTCACTCATATGGTGACAGTCAGTTTGGTTGGTGGAGGAAGCCGGAGAACCCGGAGAGAACCACCGTCCTTCGGCAAGTAACTGACAAACTTTCACATATGGACCAGCTGGGCTCGAACCCGTTCCGGTTCAGCGGTGTGAGGCTAGCGGTCACCAGCGAAGCGCCTTAGACCACTCGGCCACCGAGGGCCCTGCTGGTTGGATGGAAGTTTGGTCGTTGGCATGTACAGTTGGGCTACAGGTAGGTATGTTTGGTGTAACCCTTGGACCTGTAATACTTCGTGATTCTGGCGTGTGATTCTCATTTAATGACCGAAGATGTCTATTTCTACGATACGCACGATCATTGATATAACCTTATCTCAACTTGACCATCGACACATGCCTTGACCCACTCTCTCCTTCGGCTCATGGGTCGAATTCGAACTACTTCACAACCATGGAGGACAGAGAGTTCCTTTGTAGAACGATTGTAGTAGTTAGTCTGTTTTAACTTCCAGTTGAACAGTTTACGCGAAACATCCTCCACAACTCTGGGAATCAGCAGTTTGGCGGATGTTGGAAGACGTTTGTTTCTCCGACAGAATAGTCATTGAGCTGGAGAGGACTGGAGACCCTCAGGTGGTGTGTTTCGCCAAGCCATGAGTGTCAGGTATGCATCTGTAGAATCCTCAAGAGATATGCGCATCAGTCTCTTCGCAGTCTTGACAGCATTTTCCACTTTACCATTTGATTGCGGGTATGCCGGCGAACTAGTAACAGGACTAAACTCATACTGTTGTGCTGGTAACAGGAGCAAACTCATACTGTTGTGCAAAACTCTCAAGCTCCCTACTGTTAAAAGGGGGTATTGTCCGACATGAATTCATCAGGAATTCCATGACGAGCAAGATTGGATTTCAGTTTGCTGATTACTTCTTTTTTTGTCTTGTCATATAGGTGGCCAATCTCGAAGAAATCAGAGAAATAATCGACAGTTACAAGATAATCCTTGCTGTTGAAACCGAACAGGTCACGGCCAATGATTTGCCATGCGCGAATAAGGATTTCGTGACTCACCATCAGTTCCTTCTGCTGTTCATTTTGAAATGTGTTGCACACATCACATTTGCTGATGTAATCCTCTAATTCACGGTTCATATTTGGCCAATACACAATCTCGTGTGCCCGTCTAAGACAACCTTGAACACCGATGTGACTTGAGTGTATTCTGGTCAGTATATCAGCTGTCAGGTTATGTGGAATGACCCCACTTTCACCCTTGAATATCAGTCCATTTTGAACTGACATATCCTCTCTGAAGGGGAAGTAAACCTGAATATCTTGGTCAAGTTCAGTTCCAGTTTCAGGCCAACCTTTCAGGATTATGTTCTTCAGACGATTCAAGCCTGTGTCCTGATTAGTTGCCAACTGGATGTCAGTCAATGTCTTCTCTGTGACTGGAAGATACTGTAGCATGTTGATGCATTTCTATCTCCATCCACACTGAATGTGTCTTCACTCATCTTCACGTCATTTGTGAGTGGCAAATATGCCCGACATAAAGTGTCCGCAAGATATGTTCAACATCTTTTCTTGTAGACTATTTCATAGTTTCTAGAGCATGCGCTGCAGTATTTTGGGGGTTCCAAATAGACTCTTCTTATGGATTATTTCCAACGGCTTATCATCAGGCTCGACCAAAATTCTCCGGCCATAGACGTAGTTCGCGAAACGCTCTAAACTGAAGACTACGACCAAAAGTTTCTTTTCAATCTGAGCATAGTTGATTTCAGTTGTGGTCAATGCCCTGGAAGCATATGCAATGGGGTGGCCATCTTGCATCAAACATGCGCATAAACCATATTCAGAGGCGTCACACTGAATAAATATTGGCTTTTCAGCATCGAAGTAGCTGTGGACAGGCGACTGAGACAATATTCTCTTGACATCCTCGAAAGCCTTTCCATGCACATGATCATCCCACATGAATGCAGTCTCTTTCTTGAGAAGATCACGCATTGAAGCAGTAATCATTGGTAGGCATGGGGAGAACTTTTGTACATAATTCACCATGCCTTAATGTCGTTGTACTGCTTTTTTGTCAGTGGGTGTTGGCATTTCAAGATAGCAGCAATCTTCTCCGGATCTGGCTTCATCCCTCCGGCAGAGATAGCGTGGCCCATGTAGACAACCTCCTTCAGACGGAGCTTCAGCTTATCGAAATTAAGCTTGATATTTCTGTCACCACAACGTTGTAACAGGGCCAGAAGATTCCGATCGTGGTCTGCAATCGCCTCAGCATCAGAGTCACCTTTGCCAAATAGGAGAATGTCATCACGATCACCTTAACCCCGTCCAGTCCTGCTAGGGCTACATCCATGCGTCTCTGAAATTCTTCGGGTGCTGGGGCTATACCAAACGGTGATCTGGGTCATCGATATTTCCCCCAGGGGTTTCCAACGGTTGTCAGGTAGCTACTCTCTTCCGGAAGTTTTACATGTCAAAATCCATTTTCGGCATCCAAAAGAGAAAACACACGGACTTTGGACAACTCCGGGAGAATGTCCTTAATGGTTGGCGTGGGATAATGGTTACGTTCCAAAGCTTTGTTGAGTGGCTTTGGGTCGAAACATAGGCTTATCTTCCCACATGGCTTTGTGATGACCACTGATGATGATATCCAATCTGTTGGCACGTTAACTGGAGCGATGACACCAGCTTCTGTCAACCCGTGCAGTTCATCCTTCAACTTCGCCTCAGCGGCAATTGGCAATCTGCGGGAAGGCAATTTTACAGAGGAAACAGTTTTATCAATGTTCAGATGAAGTTTCAAACTTCCCATTGCCATGGAAAACATCACTGAATTCACGTTGAATATCAGCTAATGAAAGTTCTGTTATGGGCATGGCAATATTTACTGTGTCATTTGGCTGAATGCCCCCACTTGTGATTTCCTGGACTGTTTCTGTATCAAGGGGAACGGTCTGGCTCAGGGTATGATTGTTATTCACGGTGATGAGTTTTATCCCTTGAGCTCTAGATCCTAAGATGGGATGGGAATTCCCCTTTTACTACGTTGAATTCAACACCATACTTTTTCCCAGTCTTTGGATTTCTGACCGACACGCATCGTTTCCCCATGGGTTGTGTCTCCGCTTTGTTGAACATTACCAATGTGACGTTCGTAGACTGTAGTCCCTTTAAGTCAGGGTCAGTGAAGGCTGAGGCATATACATGTTCTGGAAGAACGTTGACTGTGGAGTCACAATCCAACTGAAATCCTACTTCCTGTTTTCCGAGTATCATGACAGCATTGATCCTCTCTGCATAACCGTCAACAATTTATCTGATCTATGGTAAGTACATATTCATCGTCGGTTGACACTTCAGTTTCTAACACATGGACTCCGGATCGTGTTGGACCAGATCGCTCAGAACAATTTATTTGGAACTGATTTTCCCCACCACAGCGGCTGCACGTCTTAACCAGACTGCGCAAGCTTCTTTGCCTCTAATATGTTTCCGTCCACAAAATTTACAGTCCAGTTTTTGTAGTGTACCACGGCGTTTTGCCCCGAATCCCTTCCGTGACTTTCAGTGGCTCGACAAATGTCAATACAGGATTTGAGAGTTAATTTGGAATACTGCAACAATTTCCTTCTTGTTGCATTATCCCTGATTCCAATTACCCTTGGAATTCGAATTCGAATTCACCATAGTTACAAGTCTTTCGCCAATGTGCGGAGGGAATCCGGGTATGTGTCTATGTTCTCATTTGATTCCTGTTCACGTTTATTGAAACAAAATCTCTCATATGTATCGTTAGTCTCTCCCAAACAGAAAGACTCAAATTCTGTAGAACCACTGCAGTGTTGATTTCCTCATTTTAATCAATTCTACTCCATCATATAATTCCAAGGCATCCGCCCTTCTGCATGTCAGCAAAGTAACTGTTTTGAACTTGTTGTCCTTCTCAGAAATCTCACTGGCTATTTCCTAATTGTCTCAAACGCGTCTGAACCGATTCCAGTTATTTGTCAAATTTCCTTTTAAATCCAACTTGGTGAGAAAGGAATGTTTGTTTGCACAGGTACATGCCCGATTTGTGCCGCCGGAGTCTCATCCCCCATACTCACAAATGTGTTCAACTTCAGATTCCAGTACAGGATAGGATAAGCTTATGCGGCACCCAGATTTCGATATAGTTCAACAACACACGCTCCCACAGGCAAATGCAGTTCAGTTCAGCACAGTCTACGCTTAACGAATTATCACTGTATTGTATTTCAAGAGATCTACTAAGTTTGTAGAAATTTATAATGTCAAAATCCACCACTACGTTAACCAGGATGTCGTTGTTGTTGTAATTTGTAAGTTTCAGATGACAAGAGGTTTGAACAAAAAAAAGTCAGATTCAGTTCACTTTGTCAATTTTCTTAGGAAGAAATTGACAGACCAGACGGGAGTTCTTATTCCTATTTTCTGGCACCATATAACGTCTGCATGTTTCTTATTAAACATAAATAGGACAAAAAAACGTAACGAAGTGATTTCGAAACACATTTGTTTACTGCCGCCATCTCTCAGAGTACACAGATCATGCCATCCTCTCCCAGGGTGTTTTGCGCTACGTTGCATTTACCCCTATAGGGGTCTCGCCATTTCGTAAAGGATTCCTGTAAAACACAATAACTGTTCTATCTGACTGTTTTACTGATCGCAAAATGTATATTTATCTCGAAATACATTAAACAGTTATCATGTTTATTCAGTGCACTGCGGTGGTCTAATGGTTAGAGCGTCGGCCTCGTAAGCGGTAGGTACTGGGTTCGATCCCAGGCCGGGTCATACCTAAGACTTGAAAAATGGAACTTGTTGCTCCCTCGCTTACGCTCAGCATTAAGAGGATAGAAGAAGGACTGGTTCGCTCGGTTTCAGTATAATGTGACTGAGTGGGGTGTCACGTCTGCCTACGGCATGATATTTCAGTGGGACAGCACTATAAAATGGCAGCATTAGATCTGCTCTGTTACAAGTAGGTGCCCCTGTCCCTCCCCCTCCCCTCCGTTCCCTTCCCCGTCGTGATATAGCTGAAAAAATGTTGAAAGCGACGTTAAACCCTATTCACTCACTCACTCCTCAGTGTATTTCGAAACGCCAGTTTCACACAGTTTGAAGGCAGCTTTTTGACAAATTACCCATGAAATATATGTTGAGGAAATATATATCGGTAAGTAGCGATTGTTATCAATGTTCGCTCACTGTGGCAATAGATTACCTCGGATCAACTCCGGCGCAGTCCGTGACACCCTTAGAGCGCTAAATGTCACCAGACCGGAGTTAATTACTTCCGGGTCGGAGCCCCTCGAACTACATTGTTTAGACATTTGATAGTAGAATTTTGTGGATTTTAGGTGCTGAGATTTTTCAGCATTTCTGATAAGCTGATATTTCAAATTGCAGATGAGGCTTCAGACTCTACTTCCTGGTGTTGATATGTGCCACTAGGGGAAAAGCATGGTGGATGTAGACATGATCAACGAGGGGTAGAAGGCTCCTTGTTTACAAATTGAATGAGATTCATGGTCAGCTCCTGTCAAGATTTTCACCGTTAGTGCCCTACAATAGCCCGGGAGCTGTTACGGGATAAGGGGGTTAAATTTCGGTCTCGTTTACACCTCGAGCTGACCAATTTTTGACCTTACAGTGTTGAAGGGTATGGTATGGGGGTGTGCTCAAGAGTGCCATTAGAATAATTCGCGCTACAGGAATGTAACGTGTGACGCTGCACTATACAGAGTGCTAAAAAAAGTAAAGGAGGTAG
The DNA here is from genome assembly GCA_036873755.1 of Hanleya hanleyi. Lineage (NCBI taxonomy): Eukaryota > Metazoa > Mollusca > Polyplacophora > Lepidopleurida > Hanleyidae > Hanleya > Hanleya hanleyi. The sequence goes on along the minus strand of JAVTVY010025063.1, from coordinate 79,097 downwards.
GGTAAGCAGAAGACGCCTGTACTTGATCGTTGGTTTCAAGGTTTATTATGTTATATACCAAACGAAAGCCAATATAACAGACAAACTGATAGGTGATGAATGCTGACGTACGCATTACGTAATATCCGTCTATCGGGTTTAATATCCGGTAATGTGGTGACGCGTAGCTCACTCAATTACCGCAAATTGGAAAAGAGATACTCGTTGATTCCTATTTAGATTAAAATTAAACAGATGTTAATTGCTGAACTTTTTAACCATGAAGCTCACTTTAAATCAAAGTGTGATACCCATAACTCTGTTCACAGTTGAGACTTCCTCAGCCTGAGAGGGTGGGGTCTAATCAAGACTAACTTGCGAATGTCTTATTACAGGGTTAACTTGTAAATATTTTGTTGTACGGCTAAATAATGTTTCTTCAATATATATTAATATATTTTCCTTGCAATGTGATTCTGAAGTAAAAAGGCAGAAGTGAGCAGAATATACAAACAGGCTATACGCCATGGCCGACACACCTAAAAGCCCGGGTGTAAAAATTGTGTCTAAAATCTGTCAACAAACTTTGAAAAATCTATCGTTTGTCAAGTGAAGATCAAAGGCCAGAAGTTGAAAGCTGGAACTGTGACATCTGTGCAAAAGCTAGTGGATACTACAAAACTGCGCAAAGACGATGTATATGCACGTCTAAAAACAGGATCTTTTTGACAAATGCGTTAAGTGGCACAAATATTGTTACACAAGCTACACATCTGCAATATGTAACTGTGAAAAAAGATGTCGAGGTCGATGCATTTGCAGATCAGCTAATTTATCCTGCTCGCCAGCGTTCGACTGCGACATTGCATAAATCATCACACAATGCTAGATTCATAGCTGGTTCTAGAAGCTGCACCACCAAGCTTCTTCCAATCATGTTGACGAGGGCCCTTCAGGAGGTAAAAGCATTTTGGGAAGGGTATTGCGCCACTATTTCTACAAACTCTGGCTTTCAATGTAAAACTCAAAAATGTCTTGCGGCAGATCTTGATGCTAAAGGTCACATACCGTACAGACATGTATCCACATGGGATTTCTCCACTCTCCATACTACAGTCCCTCATCAGGACCTTATTGACCGTCTAAGTTCATTAATAGTCTCTGTGTTCAAGAAAACTGGTCCTAGATATATTAATGTCGGAAGCCATAAAGCATTCTTTAGCTCTACTACATACAAGAGATATCATTCATGGGATGTTTCTTTGTTTATAGAGTTGCTTAAATTTCTCATAAAAAATATGTGAAATGTGGCATAAATCTGAAGGCCGACCAGAAGATAGTCTTGTCTGCTTTGGAATAGTACGTTATTGATTGGTCTAAGGGAGAAAAAGTTGAACATACAGTACTCGTTTATTGGCTGGACCTCACCAAGAGCAAGGTCGTTGAAACAATCCACCATATTGACAGAAGTACTCTTCCGCAAGCAAAACAAGCACTGAGAAACCTCAATTCGCAAGAAGGTTTAGCGTCATAGTCCCAGCAGACAAAGCTCCGAATAATATAATATTCGTATGTAAATATTACTATTACCAGCTGCTGGTTAAAGAGTGAGAGTGTAGACATATCTTCATCAAATACGTCTACTTACTCCCAAACTGCATTTACTCTGGATGATTTATTTAACAATCACAAAAAGTTTCCATACAACGCTAGATTCATAGCTGGTTCTAGAAGCTGCACCATCAAGCTTCTTTCAAACCTATTGACGAGGGCTCTTCAGGATGTGAACGCATTTTGGGAAAGGTATTGCGCCACTATTTCTAAAAACTCTGGCGTTGAATGTATGTGGATGTCAACATGTCTTACGGAGGAACTTGATGCTAAAGGTCACATACAGTACAGACATGTATCCACATGGGATTTCTCGACTCTCTATACTACAATCCCTCATCAGGACCTTATTGACCGTCTAAGTTCATTAATAGTATCTGTGTTCAAGAAAACTGATCGTAGATATATCAATGTCGGAAGCCATAAAGCATTTTTTAGCTCTACTACATACAAGACATATCATTCATGGGATGTTTCTTTGTTTATAGAGTTGCTTGAATTTCTCATTAAAGGAATAGATAACATTTGGCAAACGTAAACTGCGACTGAAAGATCAATCCAAACAGTGCCCAAAAATATCTTTTTCCTATTTTTGAGATTCTTTCTAACGAAGAAAAATACTCTCAAACATTGAAAAAATGGCCAGATGTGTTGAATGAAGGGAGCCACCATCTTTATGGTTTAACCAATGAGCGGCCGAGTGATATTCACGTGACAACTAGCTCATGACGTCAAAGAGCCTCTCTGCTGTTAGAGAGCAAACATGGCAGCAAGTGATTTTCAACTTTTTCCAAGGGTCCGACGCCTTGCATTTCCGGGAGTTTCAACCTGACTGATGACAATGACTGACTGGGCCGAACCATGCTTTCATCTACGCTGCTTGGGACCAGTGTCGAGGGATACAACTGAGTGTCAGGCGTGTTCGAGCCCATTGAAGACGATCTACCGTAGAAGTCGGGCCAGGATGCATGTACCGTAGAAGCCGGCTGGGTAGCGGATTTCGTTCAATCGGCTCTGCTGTGAGATGTCCTGTTAGGAAACGATCAGACGAGCACATGTGCAAGTGCTGACATTAGCTGACAAGGATTTATTCCATAAACTTTCTCAGGTAAATTTTCTCGCACGCTAGATATTTGGGTGGGTATTTAACGGCCGTGTCATGCTGGACAGTTTCTTTCGGTAACAGTTCAACGGTGAGAAGAATCTCCGGATAATCTTTTCCCGGAAAAATGGCCCTCCAGCAGGGGCAGATTTAGTTTCGTTTTCTGACTGAGTTCCGGTCTTTGTTGTCGATTCTTTGAATTGGTAACACAGAAATCAGAATTATTCCCATTCTCGGTTACACTAAACAATCTCAGTGAGTTACTGCCAAAATATGTTGACGCATGTTGGCGTAGCCATCAGCTGAAAAGTATTGGCCTATAACGAAAGCATATTTTATCAGTCAACTCGATGCTGTGTTTTTTTTTGACACTTAGTCTAGACTGACCGACAGATCAAACCCGATTGCTCAACAACAAGGATAAGATTATTGTAATTGTACAAACATCAGCCGGTATTTACAGGGTACAGAATACGAGGATATATAGCCACACCTGCTGGCCTATCGGGCTGCGATTATTCCAGTGCAAGGCAAACTGTGCGTGCCCTCCCAGTTCACTGCAGTGTTCTGTGGCCCAGTGACGTCACTAAACTTGCCGTAATGGCGGCGGCCTTACAAGCCACAGAATTTATCATTAACGGCTTCTTACTCGGTTAGAAAAAATGGCATAATTTAAATAAAAATCGATTTGGACACTCCTGGAATTGTTCTTTCATTTGCAATATACGTTTATCAAAGGTTGTCTATTCCTTTAAAAATATCTATGTGAAATTTGGCAACACAATATATCAACAGCATATAGGTATTCCAATGGGTACTAATTGCGCACCCTTGTTGGCTGACCTGTATATGTTCTCTTATGAATATGACTGTATGCAGGCTCTTTCAACACCCGATCCATTCAAAGCCCGTTCCTTTTCATTCATCAAACGCTATATAGACGATCTCCTCGCTGTCGATAATCGCTATATAAATGACGCAGTGAAAGATATATATCCACCTTCACTGGATTTGAAGAAAACTACAGATAGCCCTACAGGCACATCATAGTTAGATCTATATCTCTATAAAAATGAAGCGGGCATGCTCTCTCGTCGACTTTATGACAAAATATATGATTACAATTTCGACATCGTAAACTATCCCTTTCTGGACAGTAATATTCCAGTGGGACCTGCATATGGCGTATACATATCTCGCTTAGTAGCATTTGCTAGATCATGTGTTAAATGTGACGATTTTAATCAGCGTCACAAAACATTGTTGCAAAAACTTATAAAACAGGGCTATTCCACCAAGCGCCTCCACTCAATGTTTCTCACATTAGGCGATACAAATCGCATGCTGATAGCAAAATACAAGAGTAGCGTGCAAGATCTATTGCGTTACGTTTCGTAACTTGTGTCTAATCCCGCTTAACCCGGGGCTAGGGGCCGTATGAACCCATGTACTTCAAGATTCTCATGGTGCTCATATGAACACACGCAATCAAAGCGTGACTTAGATACATCATTCTCTAGATGGCGACTTTATAACGATTATTATGGATTAAGAATACTGATCAGCGATACGGATTTCATATTTTTTGGAACACCATGACGTCTTGTCGGCATCACTGAAAACTGTTGACCACTTCTCTCTTGCAGGAAACTAGCCTATGTGTATGTATACTATGCTTGCCTTTTTGAATTTGGTGCTAATACTGTTGTATGGAATATGGAATAGGTCTTTGGATTTTGGACGCGGATATTCTTTAATGGACGACGGCTGGATTATGAATGACGGACTAGACGCTTGTAACTGAACACTGCAACAATTTGCTGCTGCAAAGCGATGCCAGCAACAAGAGCGATGACGATGATGACTACAATAATGCAGAGTAATCTAATTACAATTCAGTATCGTCTGATACGTGATCACTTGAAGTGATCACTTGAAGCAAGTGATAACACTTATGCCTTTGAACTCGGAATGAATGTCATTGTCTTGGCAACGTTTGTTTGAGTGTGTTAAATCTGAAGTGTGCAATGCACATTCGCGTTGTAAACCGCCATAGCAAATATGAAATATGGAAGTATATGGTATATATCTTTGAATTGTTCGATCTTTCTTGTTCAGGAACAGAAACCACGTGACGAAATATGGTTCATTCATGCTGAGTTATGATCTATCGAGTGGGACCTATAACAAAATAGCTTTAGACAAGATGTCTTAATGCTACTGGGTGTCGATTGTGAGAAAAGGTTGAAAACGAGATCTGGTGATATGCAACAAAAATGTATGCAGAGTGCGATAGAATGTGAATATTATGTCGTGCAGCGATACTATGGTATTAGGTGCTACTGTGCGTGTAAGGAAATCTTGAAAACCAGGTCTTGTGATGTTCAAATAATCGATCTACAGTCGGCTAGAATGTGAATATTGTGTTGTACAAAGAAGCGATAGTGTGGTATTAGGTGCTACTGTGCGTCGCATGTAAGGAAATGTTGAAAACAAGATCTGGTGATATGCAACAAAAATGTATGCAGAGTGCGATAGAATGTGAATATTATGTCGTGCAGCGATACTATGGTATTAGGTGCTACTGTGCGTGTAAGGAAATCTTGAAAACCAGGTCTTGTGATGTTCAAATAATCGATCTACAGTCGGCTAGAATGTGAATATTGTGCTGTATAAAGAAGCAATAATGTGGTATTAGATGACGTCATAGGTGAACGAGTGACTCCTTTTGAAAGATCTGGCATCTAGCCAGTAGCTGATTTATATCACATTCTCGTTATCATTCTCTTTCTCTGTTGTTCAAATTGGCAGTTTTCATTCTATAATTCTCTGATAAACGCGACATTATTTTTTTTTTTATAATTGATAATTTTTTTATTTCAAAAAATTTCTCAAGTACACAATGACAAACTTAATAGCAGAAAAAAGACATACCGCCCACCTTTTCACGTTAATGATGTACCAACTTTGTGTATATATACAATGTTTGCCACATAGCTGACTCTTTTTCAAATTTAAGAAATTACAACACATATAAGGGAAGTGGTAAGAGGTGCCGACATACTGACTGCGTCACATGACTTCACAGAATAGTCCTCTGGTAAACCTATTCTAAAGCACATAGCAAGAATCTAACGATTCATGATATGTGTTGTATCTCAGGTACGCTTTTACTGTACCTGTTCATGTGGCAACTTGCATGATATGACCACACGGCCCCTAGCACCGGCATAAGCGGTATTAGATACAAATCTAGAGCGCTATGATGGAAATGCTCTGACAACTCGAATACTGGTAATTGGTGAGCTGTTTCGCTGTGACAACTCGTTCATTGGAGATTGGTGAGCTGTATCATCGTCAGATGTAAATGACGGCAATTAACACAAAAGACTAGTCTGTAATGCCCGATGTCGACCCAGCATCAACTTCCCACCAATGCCAACATATATCAAAGACCGAAATGTCTGTACAGGGGGCGGGCCTCGGGGACGAAACGTCCACCAGCAGAATCTCGCCATATACAGGAATAAATTACAACACATATAAGGGAAGTGGGAAGAGGTGCCGACATACTGACTGCGTCACATGACTTCACAGAATAGTCCTCTGGTAAACCTATTCTAAAGCACATACCAAGAATCTAACGATTCATGATATGTGTTGTATCTCAGGTACGCTTTTACTGTACCTGTTCATGTGGCAACTTGGATGATATGACCACACGGCCCCTAGCACCGGCATAAGCGGCATTAGATACAAATCTAGAGAGCTATGATGGAAATGCTCTGACAACTGGAATACTGGTAATTGGTGAGCTGTTTCGCTGTGATAACTCGTACATTGGAGATTGGTGAGCTGTATCATCGTCAGATGTAAATGACGGCAATTAACACAAAAGACTAGTCTGTAATGTCCGATGTCGACCCAGCATCAACTTCCCACCAATGCCAACATACATCAAAGACCAAAAGGTCTGTACAGGGGGCGGGCCTCGGGGACGAAACGTCCACCAGCAGAATCTCGCCATATACAGGAATAAATTACAACACATATAAGGGAAGTGGGAAGAGGTGCCGACATACTGACTGCGTCACATGACTTCACAGAATAGTCCTCTGGTAAACCTATTCTAAAGCACATACCAAGAATCTAACGATTCATGATATGTGTTGTATCTCAGGTACGCTTTTACTGTACCTGTTCATGTGGCAACTTGGAGGATATGACCACACGGCCCCTAGCACCGGCATAAGCGGTATTAGATACAAATCTAGAGAGCTATGATGGAAATGCTCTGACAACTCGTATACTGGTAATTGGTGAGCTGTTTCGCTGTGACAACTCGTACATTGGAGATTGGTGAGCTGTATCATCGTCAGATGTAAATGACGGCAATTAACACAGAAGACTAGTCTGTAAGGCCCGATGTCGACCCAGCATCAACTTCCCACAAATGCCAACATATATCAAAGACCAAAAGGTCTGTACAGGGGGCGGGCCTCGGAGACGAAACGTCCACCAGCAGAATCGCGCCATATACAGGAATAAATTACAACACATATAAGGGAAGTGGGAATAAGCATAAGCATAAGCATACCGGCATAAGCGGTATTAGATACAACTGTAGAGAGCTATGATGGAAATGCTCTGACAACTCGTATACTGGTAATTGGTGAGCTGTTTCGCTGTGACAATTCGTATATTGAAGATTGGTGAGCTAATTAATTCACTGATGGTCTAGATCATCACGATACCGACATTGGTGGAAGAACAAAAAACTGCCATGCAAAATTCGGCTAAGCCTGAGAATGTGACTTATGGTATTGGTGTTTTTTTCACATCTGATGTGATTAATTAGCATTATCTCTAAATAAAAGATGTAAAGAAGACCAACGTCTTTCAAATTTACTCCTCTCAGCATTTTGTCTGTGAATAAATTTCGCTAATTCATATATAATCTTCACTTCGGACTGTATATCTTTAAAGTTTGGAAGTCGCTTATTCACTTTACACTTATATATTTGAAATGTTATAACAACAAATAACAAATTTATTATTCTATGCTGAGGCAGTTGTGAACCAAGTAGAACAAGGTTGACTGAAAGATCAATATTTACCTCAGCTTCTGCCATCAACCAAGCTTTTGTTAAATTCCAGATTGGCCTTGATAGAACACATTCTCAAAAGAGGTGTAATATCGTTTCGGGGCATTCTTTACAAAATGTTCACAGCTTTGATTCCTCTGGATTAATTATGTTTGCAAATATATTAGTAGTGAGTATACGATTCACAATACGGTACTGGAACCATCGGAATTTAACATCATTAGTGCATTTGTTGACATTAAGTTAATTTTACACCAATTTTCATAACTAATTACCTGTCACATTACAGTCTTCCATTTCAAGTTGACGTTTGACTTAACAAAAGTGTTGTTCATCAAGATTTTATAAAAAAAAAGGTTACAACCATTGTTGGTTCTGGTCAATGGGAAGATATTTGGAGGTATAAAGGGTGTATAGAAATCTTTGCTAAAGGACCTGGCGCGGTTTGATGGGGATTTGGCCCCCATGAGGTGCGGTTTGGAGTGCCAAAATGAAATATGGCGTAGGAAATAATTTTTTCTGTTAGCTTACAGAATATTATCTTGTGGTATGTTCAGAGTAATTGTCAGGCACTAGGTCTTCTAGTTCTTGAATAACAATCCACTGAAGAAGTGTATTCGTGCAAAATCGTCTGTTTTGGGGTAAAATAACTACCTTATTTTTTCCATAAACATATGAAGCTAGTCGAGAACCAAAACAAACTTTAAAAAAATATATTTGTTGAGTCAATACCTAGTAGTTGTCCAAAGATGATTTTGGTTCTCGACTGGCTTCATATGTAAAATTAAAACTTTGTTAGATGTATTCTTTCACGTTGAGTGCTGAACATCAAATGGGGTAATTCAGGATATCACGCCTGTCGCATTGCGCGGTAGTGTAATGGATAAGAGCGTGGTATTTTTGAACTTCTTGCATGTCTCGATCGGGTTCGAATCCCATAACGGACTGCCCGCATTTTTTTTCGACATAATTTATTGTCACTCCCGTCCCCCACTTCGATGCAGATTCAGAACACAAGAAAGAACACAGTTATTATTTACATAAATATAGTAGCCACTACTAGAAAAATAATATGGATTTTGAAGATATTAGACATATTGCATTTACGAATATGTGTACCGTTATAAAAGTAGCTCAGCATGAAAAGAACCAATTTACCTGCAAATAAAGCAAGGAATATTGTACTCAAGTGGGAGTTTATAAATCTAACTTCTATCTGAATTATTCACGGTAACCTCTCTATGACGCTTGAAACATATACGATTCTCAATCAGGCTTATAAAGGTCAAATCAACAATGGTATGGTCGCTGTGTGCATGTTGTGACAAGCGAAGAAAAAAAGACCAAATGCGCAAAATATCTGTTGAAGAGTCAGACTGGGCTAATATACCGCATTCGCAAGATGGTGTGATTTGCAACTCATGCCGACAGAGATTTTATAAATGGAAGAGAACTGGATGTCCGATTGATACTACGACACACCAAGCCCTATTAGCTGAAGGTACGTCAGGCGGTGCCAAGTCTCTAAAGTAATAACTTTGCCAATAGTATCTTGCGCCAAAAGTCACCGACGGTGTACTCTTTGCAAGTGCAGTAGGGGTAGATTTGTGGTGATACCAGATTCGGCTCGATTGTATTCATTTTTTGCGGCAAGGTGTGCTGGTTCTCGACAGCTGCAGATGTTGCTTCAAACATCTCGATGGAAAACAAGATGGGAGAATCGGCGGATGTAATGACACTGCGTCGACATCCTACAGACATGGATGCTGATGAAATCTCGACATTACTGGACAGGATGAGGAATCAAGTTGGTAGAAGTAGGAAGCGGAAGATCGACTTCGAAGATGTCGCATTACTGTCGGATGATATTATGTTTTCATTGATTGATATTCGTGGTACACGTCGTGAAATAATATATACATAGCTGGTGCAAATATTAACACTATCAACATGTAACGATCTGCCATCGACGAATCAACATTATTTAGATTAATTAAGTTTCCATTTTTCTCTCCAGATTAATGTGAAACGCTGACCGAGAACAGTGCGGCCTTACTCATGCGGCAGCACTTGTAAGATATTTGGCAGTCCACCCAATCTCACTGAAGTCACGTGATTTGTAATGGTCGGACTGGTAAAAGTTGAAAAGGGGGCCAAAAGACCGCAATAGCGTGCGATGTCCTTTGTCAATGTGCAGTTTTTTTGGTGCTTCTCTTGTTGATTTCATGAAACCATGAAATTCAAGAAAATTTGTCCGACAAGAGTATATGTTTACAAAATGTGCATATGATATATAATTTCCCTCCTCGTCTAATAAGTCGTTGACAAATTTCACTCCAGTTTTCAACCAATGTTTGTAATAATATGGTTTGGCATTTGAAGAAATTTTGTCATTTGCCATAAAAATTCTTTTCGGAAAGCTGTGGGTGCGGGTTCTGTACAGGTCACATTTCTTTGAAAGTCACTCCACGCAAAACATCTCTCCAGAAAGGAATGCTCATTAATTTAATTATAAAAGTTTCTAAAGCAAAGGAGTCAATTTCTAGAGGATCCAGAGTACCAGGAAAAGTCTCTAAAAACAAATCCATTTTTGTTTACCGTTTAGTAATCTTCTTAGCCAGGAAATTTTCTGTGCCTGAATGAAGTGCTTTATAGAGGGAATATTTAGGCCTCCATCGTTTACATCTTTAATCGCCTGTTTTCTAGATATTTTATCGGGTTTTCTATTCCAGACAAAGATGAAGCAGCTCTTCTGGAAAAAGTCTATTATTGACTGCGGAGGGTCCGGCAGAGATGAGAATAAATGGTTTAAGTTAGGCAACAGTAATGATTTCAAAATAACTACTCTGCCCATGGGCGAGATACTTCTCTTTGACCATAATTTCATTGACATTTCAATCGACTTTAATTTATCTTTATAGTTTCGGTCAACTATTTCTCCTAGATTTAACGTGAACTCTAGACCCAGCAAACGGAAGGAGCTCTGTGACCAATCAAGCTGCCATTTCAATTTGTATTTTTTGTCGCTATTCTTTTCGGAACCTATCCATATAACTTTTGTTTTGTCCAAGTTTATTTTTAGACCTGAAAACTTAGCGAAGAAATCAAGAATTTCCAGACAATAGTTTAAACTTTTCTGAGATCCATCAAGGAAAATAGTTGTATCATCTGCACATTGGGATAAAATAAATTCCATATTGTTAATTTTTATTCCATTAATATTTTTTTATTTCTGAGCAAGACTGCTAGTACTTCTGCGCACAGTAAAGATAAATACGGAGAGAGAGGATCACCCTGGTGACAACTGCGTGACATCTGAAAAAAGAAGAATTAAATCCATTGACAAGCACGGACGACTGGATATTCTTATAAAATCTTTCCACCCATTTTCGAATAGAATTCCCAAAATTGAAAAATTCCATTGTTTTTTGTATGAAGTTCCAGTCAACCGAATCGAAGGCTTTTTCAAAGTCAATCAAAAGAATCATTCCGGGGATCTGATTTGTTTCAGTATGTTGCATTATGTCATAAGTTAATCTAGTTGCTTCTCCGATAAATCTTCCAGCCATAAAACCTTTCTGATCTTCACTAATAATATCTGGCAAACATGTTTAAATACGATGTACAATAGCAGCAGACCCAATCTTATATGATACATTCAACAATGTTATCCGTCTCCAATGCTTTAATAATTGCTTAGGCTTCCCCTCCTTAGGTATACACGTTATTGGTCCTTGTTTCTGGGTCCCCTGTACTATAAGAGTAATTTAATGATTTTATCAAGTATTCACCGATATCTCCCCAAAGAAACTTGTAAAATTCTGCAGTGTAACCATCTAGCCCAGGACTCTTTTCATTTTCTAAAGATTTTAAAGCAGCTAAAATTTCTTCGGAATTAAGGTCTCCTTCTAACATCAGATTTTTGCTGTGATAATTTTGGTACATTCAGGCCTTCGAAAAGTTGTTCTAGATCTATTGGACTAGTATCTTTTTGCGTATACAATTTTCTATAAAATAGTTTAGTTTCATTCAAAATGTCTTCCTGATTTCTTAGATCTTCTCCACTATCACTTTCGATTCTGATTATGGAATTGTTCAAAAAATTTCTATGTTCCATGCTGAGAAAATAGCTAGTTGGTTTCTCACCCTTGTCAGCCCAGCGTATTTTTGCTCTTGTAATAATACCGTCAACTTTTATCTTATTGATGTCCTGTACTGTTTGTTTAATTGTTGTATATCATCAATTAAATTTGTCTTAACGTCTTGGCGTGTAGCCCTATCCAAAGATTTTTCCAAATTATTTATTTCTTCATTCAACGCTTTTTCTTTTTCTATTCGTTCCTTTTTCTTAAAAGATGAGTAGAATATTATTTTTCCCCTGATATTCATAAGTAACATCTCGAAAAGTAATTGGTCTGAAATACTGAAGTTTGGTGTGTCTTGTATGTCTCAGTTGTCTAACTTATACTGAACTTTGGTATCCTTTATAGTTTTTTTCACTATGTTTTCTTTATGCCGTAGTAATGAATTATTAAACTTCCATGTCCCTTTTCCCTTTTTAAGTTCTGTAAATTGCAACACCAGCTTAGCCATGGAATGATCAGATCTGTAACTAGGTAGAATATCAGTTTTACTAATTGTATGTATAAGACTTCTGGAGACAAGAAAAAAGTCCAAACGTGCCTGTTTTACCGGGTTTGGCTGACGCCAGGTGTATCTCCGTTACTGGTTGTTTATTTAACTGCTTTAGGCTTTTAGAGGAAGAGCAGAAGAAAAAAGTCCTCAAGTTATTCAGCTACTGCAGATAGTTTGGTCAACTATTTTGGCTAGATTTTGTTTCACCTGGTCTATATTAGTGAAGTTAAATATTTTCTGTTATTCTTATATATGTTCATATGTCATTTTCACAGAGATTTCCTGCTTTAGAGCATGAATACAAAATGGATACTATTCAGAGGTTGACTTAGAGTGTTTTGCTGAAAGCATGTCATGAATTGCTGGTTGATAAAAACGTTATTAGAACACTTAACATATACAGAAAAAAATAGTTCAAGGCAGACTTATCATATGTTTGCCATGTTGGCAAGAAATTCTAATTTTCTAGGCTTCCATTCTTGCAGAAATTGTATACACGGGATGTAAATTGAAAGGCTGACAAACAAACATCCCCTCCACCAGACCCTCTATACTATTTAGACCTAGGTCAATGGCTTGATTCACTTCGCTGATAGGGTCAATTGATAGGGTCAAAGTCCAAGTCATTATGTTTAGATAGCAGTAAGCTACATATACAAGTCTGCATACAACCATTGTAAGAATTTATAACCTTCCAGGGGTATGCTGGTAGGTGGAGGTACATGTCAATAATATGATTCCATGAGAGGATAGATCCAGTCCATCTAATCATGAGGATTTTACATTGTATCTCAATATTCATCTTTTGTCATTTACTGGATATGCTTTCTGTAACCTGAAAAAAGTAAAACTATTTTACAAATATTGGTAACATGCATTGATACATTATTTATCATTTTATCAGGTTGGTTTCATAATAAATGTCTGTCTCATCAGTCGCAAGTTATTTTTTTAAATATATATATGTGTCCACACACTAATGCACTATAGATCTTTATTGAGAGAAATATGCGAGACCACAAATTGTATGGCTCTTTGCCATGGAACTGAACCTCAAAGAGTTAGTGGAATTATTCCAACAGCCTATTTTACATTTAAATAGCCCCGTTTCAGTGCCTAAGGCTCTAGTTTATTATTAACATTTCAAATTCAAAGTTATTATTCAAAAGAATGGCGACTCCTCTGGCGGTACTCCTGTAAGGGCTCACAATAGCTTTTAGTCCCCACTCTGACTTAATCTGTTTCTCCGTACGCTTAGTAAAATGGATGTCCTGAAGACAGTATACTGAACATTTTTTATCTACTCGCTTTTGTTTATTATTCAAACCCTGGCAGTTGACTGATGATATTGTTATATTTTCAACTGCCATATTCACGCCAACTTGAAAGGGACAGCATTGGTTCGATTCTCGTGAAAAAATAAAATTTTGTGGCAGGTGAGTATACAGCTATAAAGTATGGGTATACAAGATACATACTAGTATAAACATAGTTTAGTAAGCAATGCGGAGTGAACAGTATGTGCAATAATAATGTGTGAGTGTACATGAGAGAAACCAAAAAAAGAAATGCCGTTGACAACATACTGTTGTGCTGGTGGGACAGCAGTCAGCTGCTCTGTTGGGAAAGTATGCTATTCGAGTGTCAATTTCTTTGCCTATTAATACAATGTACTGATACAGTTTGTAGCCAAGTGTTGCCGATTGAAGTTGTCTTAAATGACGGGTCTGCCCTAACACCAGAAACACATCTCACCGATACATTTCGTTTAGCAAGCACACTGGTATTACATAATATGTGTCCGTGACATTATTTTGGCGTTATGAACAGAAACGAACATATGTAATAATAGCCTAATGAAGCAGCTTCCAGGTGATATGAATATTGTCCATATTATCTTCGGGTCTGTAACAAATAACCAAGAAAATTTGCCCTACCCTCAAGTTCATATTTAGCTTCTTCTTATTCAGGATACGTAATTTAAGAATGTTAGTATTACCTTATGCTCACGTGCATCGCTCTACTGCCACCCCAGGATTAACCCTTATACCCTACAATTTGATGCCACAGTGTCAAAATTTGGTCAGCTCAAAGTTTAAACGGGACCAAAATGCATCGACAGTTTTCTGAACTTTTTGTGATTTTTTTTCTGCTTATACATAACAAGTAACTAAATTATTAGTGATCTGAGCCCTGACACAGTAGATTTTCACATTTGACCCGAGAACTTCAAATCGTCACTGTGACTACAGCTTTGACTTCACTGATTTGAGACCCAGGTCTCAGTTGATACGGCGATCCAGACTCCGAGAACTCGAACTGATACAAAGTGCAGGAACAACACAGTATCCTGATAATATATATCCAGTAAAGTAAATTCTCAGATTTTAACTCCATGGGTCGCCTTTGTCAATTGCAACGCCTATGATTTATGTACGATGTAAGAGAACCAAATCGATCAATCCAATCTGTGGTCAAATCAGTAACACACAATCCTAAACTGTGCAAATATAAAGACCATCCTTCAAATTGTTGCAAAGTTATATGGGAATATTAGTGGGACTCAAGTACGCAACTTTGCAGTATATGATTATGAGACCATATATATATAGTCGTATATGACCAAGAGAATACGGGATTATCGAGGAAAATAAGAGAAAATGCGATGATAAAATAATCGTTTCTATTTACGTGATTATATAATAATAAGCAAACACTCATGAACAGAGGGGATATTGCGATATTCGAAGAGGAAAAAGTTGGGGGTAATGGGCGAAATTACTGGTGGTTGCATGTACATGTATATGGCACTGGCTTATATGGCATTGGCCGAATAGGCACTTTATGTTCATGTGGTATTGTTGAATATGCAGGCAGAATATTGGCTTGTGGGGTTAAATATTTTTATTGTATATCTAAAAACATCACAAAACCCCAAAAATCCCTGTGAAGGGAACTCCGAGGTGCCATTATCACTGGTCTGTTATTGTTTCTTAAATGACAACAGATTTGAAGAAAAAATGAAGAAAACTGGTACCCAACGGCAAAAAAAAAAATATAATTTTGAAATATACATGTAAGTTGAGGTGAATTAGATCAATAATGCATTACTAGGAAGACTAGACTGTATCCTGAACTCACGATTAAGAAATTTCGAAAGATATCCATGTTTTGTAAGAAGCGTCACTTTTATACTTCCCACATAATGCACCCCGTTGTTAGAATAATCCCCAATCGATTATAGCACAAAAGTTTGTCTATTTCGATGACCAATGAACCAACGCATTAAACTTAACCCTACCTGAACTGGGGGGAGGTGGTGCCCCCCTAGTGAACTTTTCT
Organism: Hanleya hanleyi; assembly: GCA_036873755.1. Classification (NCBI taxonomy): domain Eukaryota; kingdom Metazoa; phylum Mollusca; class Polyplacophora; order Lepidopleurida; family Hanleyidae; genus Hanleya; species Hanleya hanleyi. The sequence continues at coordinate 63,323 of JAVTVY010025063.1, read as the reverse complement.
CTGCTGCTCCGAAACGACAAAACCGAGGAGGCTGAAACTTGGTGACTTTTAAGCTTATCTTATTGGGGTCATTTTGAGCTTATTTTCAATAACCCTGGGCAGAGGATCATGAGCAAATTCAAAATGGCGCCCATGTGGTATCCGCGAAAGTCGTATTTTTCAATTTTTTCGCTCCATTTCTCCACATTTGCCTTGCCTAAAAGGCCTTAAAAGTATTTTATTTATGTACAACTAATTATTCTCTATTTTATTAGATTTTTTCGAGAGAAAAACCTGAAAAATGAAAATTTTGAAAAATCGACCCGAAAAAGACCGAAAGAAAAATGGCTTCCTCTTGAACCCAAGATACTGTGTGGTAAGTTTCAGCAATCCAGCCTTAGTGGTAGAGAAAATATATAGGGGGGCACTTTCCGCATCACCCCCCCCCCACCCCTCCGATAGGCTGCGATACACCCCAAATCGCCCAGGCCAGATAGGGTTAAACAGATTATTCAACTTGCATGCTACATGCTAAAACATCATACCAACGATAAAGAAAGTGCGTAGATATCTACTTGTCCCACTTCAGCATCAGCATACGTTCAGTGTACATGTGGTTAATATAGACATATATGTTACGCAACACATGCCCACACGTTAATATTAGTATCGATTAAATCTGACATTTGTAGTAATCGCAACGGCGGGAACAGACTTGAATATGTACACAGTGTATAACCCTGTCAGGCTGAGATCTATTTATGACGAGCCATCTGTGTCCATTTATGACGTGATCGCACCGAGTCGACACGTGTGCGGAGATAGAGGTTGAGCATTTTACAATTTTCTGCGTGTTACACATCACTTTATGGAAGAAACTGGATGAGATTAATGTTCTAGATTTATTTTGACAGATCCTGTGTCAAATTCAACTCCATACATCATCTCGTTTTCATCATAATCGTGTTCATGTTAGAAATTTATCAAAACTCTGTCGAATTTTACAGTTATGAAGTTGATTGTTCCTGTGGTATAGGATTTCACATTTTGGTCTGTATAGTATAAAACATGAGCAGTGTGACTAACGTCACAGGACCTACGAAGTAGAGTAGGCATTAGGACTCGATCGTATTTTCATTGAGATATGATGTGACCCTCCCCTACGGTACGTTTCATCATAATATGGTACATGTACAACCTTCCATAACAGCCACAGGTTCTCTTTATAACATGCCTTTTGTGAGATTGAGCAAGATTATATTCTGGGTATTTATTCGTGCCACAAAAAATGAAAGTATATTGGTGAATGTTCTGGTCATTTAGTGATCCGGCCCTGGTACATCAAGCAGTTGAATAGACTCGGAGTTAAACGTCTATAATAGTTCGCTCAGCTATATTGAGGTCGCTGTCCTCAGATCTGCGGTTGAATCCAACAGCGAGAGAGCACCAGGCATGCTAGGGCTGTTCCCAAATTCCATGGTGTCATGTTTCCCTCGCTTAAATGATCGGACTTTTCTCCGTATGATCTATAACAATATACTGAAGTGTTAATTATAAATCCAATTTTAATCAGAATTATTTCAGATCAGAACTTGCTGGTAACAATGCCCTAATGCTCGTTCATGCCAAAAATCAAGGTTCTAATGTCAACGGTTCTCCTTATTTTGCCGACGAAAGGATTCGGATGGACTGCCTGACTGACTCACTCATTACCGGACAATTTGCGATCTGTAGCCTACTTCGTAGGAAAAACTAGAATGGTAGTTAATCAAACATGAGCAGTGTGACTAACGTCACAGGACCTACGAAGTACAGTAGGCATTAGGACTCGAACGTGAACTGAACTCTTGGAAATCCCCACCCCCAGTTGAAATCCTGCCTATATTAAGATGGGCATCGCCCAAGTCAGAATCGCCTGTGATTTTCATCAAAAATCAGCAGAAATGTTCATCAAAAGTAGGTCAGCTCAGAACTTGTTGGTAACAGTCTCCTAATGCGCCTTCATTCCAAAATAAATAACGATCGCCGATTTAATTTTACAATTTTTTAATTAAAGGAAACAGATTGAATAATATAGGTTCAGTAGATTTCAAGCTTTACGTGTGAAAATACATTTACATATCTTTAATGGTTTTCAGTGCCCTTGTCCAGGATCAAAACAACTTTTTGAATCGCATTATTTTCCCAACAATACAACAAATTTTTATATATAGTACTATAGTAGAAAGGTAGCATTTATGTAGTTTACGGTAATTCAACTCCAGACCAACACCTTCTCTGCACAAGATAATAATTATTCTATGTCATTCTCCTGAGCATAACCGGTACAAAGACATACAGTGGGACAGGGTATTTTTAGCTCTGGGTAATTTGACCTGAATTTGAAGCTGATACAGGTTAAAGGCTATAGTCCACATATAGCTACATGTATAACAATATACTGAAGTGTTAATTATCAATCTAATTTAAATCAGAATTATTTCAGATCAGAACTTGCTGGTAACAATGCCCTAATGCACGTTCATGCCAAAAATCAAGGTTCTAATGTCAACGGTTCTCCTTATTTTGCCGACGAAAGGATTCGGATGGACTGACTGACTCACTCATTACCGGACAATTTGCGATCTGTAGCCTACTTCGTAGGAATATGACTGGTACAGAGGAGATAAATATAAGTATAAAGAGGCGAATATTTAGGAACAAGTGTTCATGTCCTGAAATGAGACTGTCCGTATTTTTGTCGAAGGGATTTTTTCGACTGTTCGAGTTTTTGATGAGTTCCTGTCCGCATTTTTGGCGTGCATAGTAAAACGCGAAGTGCAATTACTGTGCACATATACTATAGCAATGCCTAATCGGCACTGATACTAGTGTTCATGTGTAGGGCCGAATGATGACTTAATTATTCCAGTGGGTTTCATATCTCAGAACCCACACTACGGCACCATGATCTGTTTCATTTTCATGTTGTCTTACAGTTTTTAAATTGTTCTAAGAATACCAGAGGAAGAATCATTCCAAGAAATATTCGTAGGCCCACAACCAGTCCGCGGAAGATCCACGAAGAAATCCGCAAAGCTCGCAAAGCCTAACATAGTTCACTGTCATAAATGTCACTTTTTGACCAAATGAAGGTTCAACCCGGCACAGGGACGCACATACTGAAGCATCGTACGGCTGTTCAATTTACAGTAGACCATTCAAAGTGAAATGGTCCAGAGATAAACACACCAAATATCGGAAATTCAATTTCCGATATCGGAAATTGCAATTCCCGATATCGGAAATTAGAATTTTCGATATCGAAAATTCAGTTACCGATATCGAAAATTGTCACTGAATTTCCGATATCGGAAATTGCAATTCTAGTTTTCGTAAAGCGTCCAGAGCTTTCATTTTCGATATTGGAAATTCAGTGACAATTCCTGATATGGGAAATTCTATTTCCAATATCAGTACGACGTACGACCGCAATAATTCTATTTCCAATATCAGTACGTCGTACTACCGCAATAATGTATTCATCAATATCGGAAATTGAATTCCCGATATGGGAAATTCTATTTCCGATATCGGAAATTGTCACTGAATTTCCGATATGGGAAATTCTAATTCCCCATATTGGAAATTCTATAATTGCGATATCGAAAATTAGAAATAAAAAGCACTTTGGCTTGCCATACTTTAAATGTGTCGACAGGGACAACACTTAAAGAGCAATCCCTGTGGACACACTTAAAGGGTTATTTCAACACTATACGAATAAGTTTCAACACTTTAGTTTTAAGTGTCTCCAACTGTCTCAAAATGTTCAAGTGGAGATCATCTATGTCGTACGACCGCAATAATGTAAAATACAACGTCTAGACTGACAAGTTGCTTTGCTTTTGAGATTTGGATTTTGTTTTTTATATCATTGCAAATTCTGAATATACCAAAACTACAGTGCTTACAAAATGAACAAAGAAGTGATTCAAAAATTATCATGCAGACTGTACCCGGCCGGTATAGTATTTTATTTCTTTTCTTTTTTGACAAATTGTATTCATTGCCAATGTCTCAGTATGTACGAAATATTGACGCAAAGGACGCGGTACATTCGAGCCAGAAATCGTCCCCAGTTTGAGGTGCCAAAAATAATCCTTCCCAAAAATAAAATAGTACCTACTAAAGAAACATTTTGACTGGCATAAAGATCCACATTTTGTTATACACAGAATAATTCCAAGATATTAAGTATCACGATTCTCGAAGGACAGGGCTGTGAAGTATTACCGCAAAATCACTAATTTTAGGCGAAGACGTCTATTTCTCTCTGTAAATATATTCATTTTACATTCGAACATAACAAAACTTGCCCCGGTCTCCAGCTACATACTTGAATAATCTCTTGGAACTTGATCAATTTAAAACTAATCCTGCATGGGTATGACTTTGCACTCTTAATATGTTTTCTGTTCGGTTCAACGTCTTCGAATTGTACGAAAGTATACACCAATTCACGGCCTTATCTGAAAATCACGATACTCGCTCGCTTGGAATTATTCGGAGTATACATTTGTATCAAAATCTATTTTTTTTCATAGGTCATATTTTTCATATGTTCCTAGCTCCAATACGCCATAGTAATATCGAAGGTTTAAATTTACGGGTATATGTATTTTCATTTTTTGATGAATGCATATTTATTTTGGGCGTCCTCGCAAATTCTACCTGAAACATGTATAAATTTACAGTATTGTTTAATATCCTGCAACACCAGGTTCAGGATATGCTGTACCGTATTTCTTGCCAATCTCAATATTTCTATATGCCGGTATTGGCGAAAATGTTATATTTCGTAATTTCTTCGTGCATGTAAAAAACTGCATCCACAGGTAATTTTAATTATTTTTTTATATATGTTGTGCAGAACGGAATGTGTCCTCTCAATTTCGGATGAAAATTTAATTACATGTGATTTACATTCACAGGTGTGACGGAAACGGTGGCCCGATGCATCCAGTGTCCGGGGGACACTCGCGTCTAAACGTTAGTGTCCCAAGACACTAAGATCTGGATTTTATTGTCCGTCGGGCATTCAGGTCTGGATTTGGATGTCCTGGGACACTGGCTTCCAGGAGACGAAAGTCCTAACGTGGAGGCCAGTGTCCGCCTCGATTACTATTTCCTATTTTCCATCCAGTTTACACGTGAACATGTTTACCAGAGAGTAGTATAGAAAGGGAGTTACGGCGTTATTGACCTACTTCCGACAGGTGGCGCCAACAGATCATTTCCGTCTGACCTTTGTGATGTCACTTCCGGTTCCGGTCATGTGACATAAAGTAACCTTTAACCCTGCGCATGATTTCCGCTATTGTGCGCATTTCTACTATTGTGCACTTCCGATGACGTGACCGGAATCTGGAGTGACCTCATAAAGGTCAGCCGAAAGTGACTTGTTGACGTCACCGGGTGTAAATAGGTCAATAACGCCCTACCCCCCCCCCTTCTCTGTCTCTGTCTCTCCCTCCTACCCAGGAGGTGACGACGAAAATGAATTTAAAAAAAACAAGATAATTTTAACAGAAAAACTTGAAATTTATGCTAAGAGATAGCCAGGTAAGACTGCGTCACACCTAAGGGCTTTTCCTCGCGCTTGTGCGCCTCTTTGCTTGTCCAGTGGAAGCTTGTTCACTACAATGAAGAATACAACATATTGGCGAGCATACGTTACAACAAGTCAACAGGAGAAATAACACGTTCTCCTGTTTCCATGAATGTAAGTCGCGATACGTAATTGTTCTATAAAGGTGTGGAAGCTGCCACTCAGTGGGGGTAATTAGGCCACTACGTGTATTTTTTTAACGCCATATTCTGTGGGTCTTACAAAGACGGGGTCAAATGTGCATGTTTTCTATATATCTTGGACTATTTTATGCAAACAATTCCTTGTTTAACCCTACCAGGCATGGGAGAGGGATATTCACCAAGATAGATTAATTGTACAATTTATAGTTGTAAAAGGCAGTTGGCGGGAATAAAATCCCAGATGGCTTGTTCTATCCGTGTAGTAAACAATTAGATTATATATACGAATATAAGTAAAAGAAGCTGGTGAATATTGATATGAGTGTAAGCGGTGAGAACATTATACAAATAAAAACAAACACGTATCCTCGGACAATCAGCAAAATCGACGGTTTAAAGATTTACTCTGCGGTTTAAACGGTATAAACGTTTCCAAGAGTTTTGTTTGGTTTTGTTTGTCATTTATGACGACGTTACTAGAAATGACAAAAATGTAAAGAAAACATGTGATAACCTGAAATCTGTTTGTAGAAAATAGGCGAAAATCAAGAACACCCCCAATAAATGCAGAAAATGTAATAAAAAAAACTAAAAAAATAAAATAACTTGGATGGAATAGGCAAATATACCCGGTGTTTGTCACGAATACACTATTAGTTTGCGAGCGCCTTTGGTTGAACTACCGGTAATGTATACATATTAACCATATACATGTATGAAGTCTACAAAATATATTAATTGTGGATTACAATGCCTCACTAGTAGTAGGTAAAGGGGCACCGGGAAAATACGCCATTTGTTGGTCCATGTTAAATCGCAATCGGGAACCTTCAAAAAACGCTCGATCGGGGGGGTCCATTTTTCGTCACCAGCTCAAGGATCTGCTTGTTCCCGCCGGGTAAAATTTAAGGGGGATGGAATATAATAATAAAGATACCCTATAGGTGTTGTACGATCTTATTATGACGAGTCTAGGGTCAGTGCGACCCCAGGGTCGAGCGTTTATTGTCCGGTATGTCTCCGCAAAAAATAAACATACAAAATGGCGGCGCTTGCTATGGGGATTCCCTTTTGACATCACGACATCGATCGCGCTGCACTCTGGAGGCAAGGAAGAAAACTCTGACTGGGCGAATCTTCTGTAGGACAAATTCCAGGTCATCTCCCCTGATTCGAACATTTGCGTCTTTACGGGGAATACCTAAATAGACGTTTTGTGACTTAGGGGGGTCCCTAGCGGATCAATGGGGTCGAGTGAGATATCAAAGTGAAGCCTATGTGAGGGGGCATCTAATGGGCTGGGTGTGGGGTTGAAATATCGGCATTCTGCGCATGCGCGGTGGCACAAGTGTATGGAAATAGACGTTTTGGAGTTAGGGGAGGCACTAATGGGCCGATGGGGTCGAGTGAGGTATCAAAGTGAAGCCTAGGTGAGGGGGCATCTGATGGGCTGGGTGTGGGGTTGAAATATCGGCATTCTGCGCATGCGCGGTGGCCCAAGTGTATGAAAATAGACGTTTTGGAGCTAGGGGAGCTACTAATGGTCCAATGGGGTCGATTGAGGTATCGAAGTGAAGCATTCGTGAAGGGCCATCTGATGGGCTGGGTGTGCGGTAGGAATATCATTCTGCGCATGCGCAGACGCAATGCGGAGCTCTCGTCCAATCAGAAGCGAGGATTTTGACCCGGTGCATTATGGGACATATCCAAGATGGCGGCACGTACGTTCAAGATGGCGGCTCATCCGGTGTCGATAACTGGCCATTTCGTCAGGATTTGGTCACCTAGTGTCGAAAACTGGACCCTGTATGGGTCCCGCTAGACTTTTTGGAGCCAGGGGAGCCACTAATGGTCCAATGGGATCGAGTGAGGTATCAAAGTGAAGCATTCCTGAAGGGGCATCTGACTGGACTAGCGGCTCGGGCGTTGTCACCATTCTGCGCATGCGCAAACAGGGAATTGTGGAAAAAGGGTATGGAAACAGACGTTTTGGGATCTAGGGGAGCTCCTAATGGGCCGATGGAGTTGTATGAGGTATCCATGTGAAGCCTATGTGAGGGGGCATCTGACTGGACTAGTGGCTGGAGCGTTGTCACCATTCTGCGCATGCGCAGACAGGGAAATGTGGGGAAAGTGTATGGAAATGGGTGTGTTTGGGTTAGAGATGGCCTATTCACAGTTCGAATGGGTCGTGTGATGTATCCATGTGAAGCCTATGTGAGGGGGCCTCTGATGGGGGTGAGTGCGAGGTTGACATAGGGTCACTCTGCGCATGCGCAGAGGACAAAGGGGTATGGAAATAGACGTGTTAGGGTCTAGGTGGGCTCCTCAAGGGCCGATGGGATCGAGTGAGGTATCAGTGTGAAGCCTAGGCGAGGGGGCTAAACTAGGGTGTCGTTTCCATTCTGCTGCGCGGGTCCGAATGCGTCGTGTGAGGTATCATTTTGTAGCTCTTGGGGTGTAGACCCCGATTTGAGGGATGGTCACATCATCTGTGACGTCATAGGTGACGTCATCAGTACGAGTATTAGCCAAAGTAGCCATTTTGGGGCAGTGAAGGAAGGTATTTGGTGTAGAGAGGGACCATCCCTGGTCCGAATGCGTCGTATGAGGTGGTATCTTCTAGCAACGTCCGCCAACGCCAAGCTTAACGCTTCAACGCCCTGGTGAAATAGCTCAGAAGTTCTGATTTTCTAGATATTCCATGGAATTGTCACTAATTCTTCGAAATGCAGTGACGCCCGTCAACGCTCTAACATAACGCCTTGGCGCCATGATATAGACCGGAGAGAGAACAACAACAACAACAACGATGACACATGAGAGAACAACAACAACAAGAAGTTTTTTCATATAGTTTATTTTCCCCAATGTTACAGCATACCCACGCTTGGGGGAGCCGCGCTGGGTATGTTTACAACTCAAAAAGACTCTTGCCCAATCAGAGGCCACCATTTGCATCTGTCATATTCGTTCCTGTCCGTTAGATGTATTCTTGTCCAATCAGAAGTCGCCATCTTCGACCATGTTCGCTCTGAACCGTTTATTCTAATCATCGTGGGACAGGCCTGGATATTTTTCGGGCAGCATGTCCTAAAACAGTTGTTTGCGCATTCTGATCGCATATTCCAAGGCCTCGGTGGCTGGTAGCCCCATAGCCTCTTCCAAGTGACGCTTGGTCTTCATGATGGACCTGTGCGTGGGATCGCCTTTCATTTCAAGCGGTAGTAAGGCATACTGTTCATAGATCGTAAGTATTGATAGCCGCTGTCACAATACGATCCCAGAAGATAGGTTCTGCCTCACTTTCCACGCACGTATGCTGACTATCTGAGGTCAAGCTCCTCGCATCACTAGCTAGACTCTCGGCAATCTCTGTTTCGTTATCAGTCGGTACACTCTCAGCAGTCTCTGTATCAGCATCCGGCTCAACGGACTCCTCAGAGTCTTCAATCCCATGTATAGTTTTCTGGTGTCGCATTATATCGCAATGTCTGGTGAACGTGCGTTCGCACTCAGAGCAAGTATGTCATGTTGACGGTTGAACGTCGACGGTGCGTGTTTTTGGAAATACACTCGCTTTTATAGAGAGTAACGCCCGTCAACGCTTAGCTTAACGCTTCAACGCCCTGCTGAATTAGCTCAGAAGCTCTGATTTCCATGGATTTGACACCAATTCACCGAAATGCAGCGACGCCCGTCAACGCCCGTCGTTACGCCTTAACGCCCGTCTCAACACCTTAACGGACCCCTGCGCGCAATTCTTGGAGCCGCCATGTTGGATCCGCCATTTTCGAGCCGCCATGTTGGATCCACCATTTTGGAACCGCCATCTTGGATATGGCCCATAATACACCGGGTCAAAATACTCGCTTCTGATTGGACGAGAGCTCTGTGTCGGATTTGAAATACTCGCTTCTGATTGGTGTACGTCGCTAAAGGTGACCGGAACTGACCTTTGACCCCGACGCGCGCGGTGTAAAGTTTTCCACCGCGGTGGATTATGGGCCATATCCAAGATGGCGGTTCCAAAGTGGCGGATCCAACATGGGGGCTCCAAAATGGCGGATCTAACATGGCGGCTCCAAGAATTGCGCCCAGGGGTCAAAGGTCAGTTCCGGTCACGTGAACGGAAGCGGAAGTGACATCACAGTGGTCACATATAAATGTCACTTCCGAGCTGAGCTCCACGCGCTTTGAGCTCCAAGAGCTCTGCCACACGGGAGCTCCTACCACCACCACAGAGCGTTGACGTTCTCGCGCGTGTGAGTGAGTGAGTGAGTGAGTGAGGCGTGCAAAATGCCCGTGAGGCGTCCCCAACGCCCGTCTTAACCCATGAACGCACTAACGACGGTGAGTGAGTTAGTGAGTCTCAGGCATGAACTGGAAAGCGGCGTATGTCAGAGCAATAGCACAAAAGCAACATTTGTTTGAACGCATCATTAAACGACGTTAAAGCGTTAAAGAAAGTGTGTTAAGGCGTTGAGACGGGCGTTAAGGCGTAACGACGGGCGTCGCTGCATTTCGATGAATTGGTGTCAAATCCATGGAAATCAGAGCTTCTAAGCTAATTCACCAGGGCGTTGAAGCGTTAAGCTAAGCGTTGACGGGCGTTACTGTCTATAAAAGCGAGCGTATTTCCAAAAACACGCACAGTCGACGTTCAACCGTCAACATGACTTATACTTGCTCTGAGTGCGAACGCACGTTCACCAGACATTACGATATGATGCGACACCAGAAAACTATACATGGGATTGAAGACTCTGAGGAGTCCGTTGAGGCGGATGCTGATACAGAGACTGCTGAGAGTGTACCGACTGATAACGAAACAGAGATTGCCGAGAGTCTATCTAGTGATGTGGGGTGCTTGACCTCAGATAGTCAGCATACGTCCGTGGAAAGTGAGGCAGAACCTACCTTCTGGGATCGTATTGTGAAAGCAGCTATCAATACTTACGCTGCAGCGATTGAGGACGCCGGAGAGGATAATTTACAACAGACGTACACCCAAATGCGCCCCCGCATCAGGAAAACAGCCATGGCGATCTATGAACAGTATACCTTACTACCGGTTGAAATGAAAGGCGATCCCACGCACAGGTCCATCATGAAGACGAAGCGTCACTTGGAAGAGGCTATGGGGCTACCAGCCACCGAGGTCCTGGAAAATGCGATCAGAATGCGCAAACAACTGTTTCAGGACATGCTGCCCGAAGAATATCCAGGCCTGTCCCACGATGATAAGAATAAACGGTTCAGAGCGAACATGGTCGAAGATGGAACTTGCTGAAATGGCGATTTCTGATTGGACAAGAATACATCTAACGGACAGGAGCGAATATGACAGATGCAAATGGCGGCCTCTGATTGAGCAAGAGTCTTTTTGAGTTGTAAACATACCCAACGTGGCTCCCCCAAGCGTGGGTATGCTGTAACATTGGGGAAAATAAACTATATGAAAAACTTTCTTGTTGTTGTTGTTCTCTCATGTGTCATCGTTGTTGTTGTTGTTGTTGTTCTCTCTCCGGTCTATATCATGGCGCCAAGGCGTTATGTTAGAGCGTTAAGGCGTAACTACGAGCGTTGACGGGCGTCACTGCATTTCGAAGAATTAGAGACAATTTCATGGAATATCTAGAAAATCAGAACTTCTGAGCTATTTCACCAGGGCGTTGAAGCGTTAAGCTTAGCGTTGGCGGACGTTGCTACAAGATACACCTCATACGACGCATTCGGACCAGGGATGGTCCCTCTCTACACCAAATACCTTCTTCCACTGCCCCAAAATGGCTACTTTGGCTAATACTCGTATTGATGACGTCACCAATGACGCCACAGATGACGTGAACATCCCACAAATCGGGATCTACACCCCAAGAGCTACAAAATGATACCTCACACGACGCATTCGGACAATGTGACCTGCGCAGCAGAATGGCAACGACACCCTAGTCTAGCCCCCTCACGTAGGCTTCACATGGATACCTCACTCGATCCCATCGGCCTATGAGGAGCCCACCTAGACCCTAACACGTCTATTTCCATACCGGTTTGTCCACTGGGCATGCGCAGAGTGACCCTATGTCAACCCCGCACTCACGCTCATCAGAGGCCCCCTCAAATAGGCTTCACATGGATACCTCATACAACTCCATCGGCCCATTAGGAGCTCTCCTAGATCCCAAAACATCTGTTTCCATACCCTTTTCCCACAATTCCCTGTCTGCGCATGCGCAGAATGGTGACAACGCTCTAGCCGCTAGTCCAGTCAGATGCCCCTTCACGAATGCTTCACTTTGATACCTCACTCGACCCAATTGGTCCATTAGTGGCTCCCCTAGCTCCAAAAAGTCTATTTCCATACCCTTGGGCCACCGCGCATGCACAGAATGTCGATATTTCAACCCCACATCCAGCCCATCAGATGTCCCTTCACGAATGCTTCACTTTGATACCTCACTCGATCCCATTGGACCATTATTGGCTCCCCTAGCTCCAAAAAGTCTAACGGGACCAATACAGGGTCCAGTTTTGGAGACTAGGTGACCAAATCCCGACGAAATGGCCAGTTTTCGACACCGGATGTGTCTCCATCTTAAACATACGTGCCGCCATCTTGGATATGTCCCACAATGGACCTGGTCAAAATACTCGCTTCTGATTGGACGAGAGCTCTGTGACGGATTTGAAATAATCGCTTCTGATTGGACGAGAGCTCCGCATTGCATCTGCGCATGCGCAGAATGATATTCCTACCGCACACCCAGCCCATCAGATGCCCCTTCACGAATGCTTCACATTGATACCTCATATGACCCCATTGGACCATTAGAAACTCCCCTAGCTCCAAAACCGCTATTTGCATACCCTTGGGCCACCGCGCATGCGCAGAATGCCGATATTTCAACCCCACACCCAGCCCATTAGATGCCCCCTCACATAGGCTTCACTTTGATACCTCACTCGGCCCCATGGGTCCACTAGGGACCCCCTAGGTCACAAAACGTCTATTTAGGTATTCCCCGTAAAGACGCAAATGTTCGAATCAGGGGAGATGACCCGGAATTTGTCCTACAGAGGGTTCGCCCAGTCGGAGTTGTCTTCCTTGCCTCCAGAGGGCAGCGCGATCGATGTCGTGATGTCAAAAGGGAATCCCGATAGCAAGCGCCGCCATTTTGTATGTTTATTTTTTGCGGAGACATACCTGACAATAAACACTCGACCCTGGGGTCGCACTGATCCTAGACTCGTCATAATAAGATCGTACAACACCTATAGGGTATCTTTATTATTATATTCCATCCCCCTTAAATTTTACCCGGTGTGAACAAACAGATCCTTGAGCTGGTGACGAAAAATGGACCCCCCCCCCGATCGAGCGTTTTTTGAGGGTTCCCGATTGCGATTTAACATGGACCAACAAATGGCGTATTTTCCCGGTGCCCAAAAAATGTGAATCCATTGACCCTTTACTTACTACTCTCACATCTCTCATTTCTATGTAAATGGGTTATACCAAAAAAGAATAGTATCTCGGCCAAACAATCAAAGATAAAACTCATGATAAATATATTCACTTTCAATGATCAAAACGACGAAATTTTGTTGGCATACTGCTACCTGATTATTCCTTTGAGCAGCTCGACGTATGGAACGTTTCTCTTGCTGAATTTTCCCGGCTTCGTACATATAGCAGACTATCGGCAGGAGCTAAGGATGACATAGGTCTCATTGTGGACAGGTATATATGGATGTCAGCTTTTATACACACCTCTTCAGGTATACAGAAAAAAAAAATTCTTTCAGAATTTAAGGAATATTCCTCAACATAACTAAGGAATATTCCTTACCATGTTAAGGAATTTCCTTAAAAACTGATAAAAACTTTCCATTCACCTGGGTGAAAAGGTTTTCGTTTTCACCGGGGTGAGAAGATTTTCACCTGGGTGAAAACAGGATTTCATGTGGGTTAAAACAGGTTTCCACCAGGGTGATAACGTTTGCCCCCAGGTGGAAACTGGTGAAAACATTTTCAACCCGTTGAAAACGTTTGCACCTGGGTGGAAACTGAGGGGGAGTGAAAGACACCTCCCCCCCCCCCAGGTCGTATATGGGCCACCGTAAAGATGTATATTGAATTAAATACAAAAAATTATTTTTTTCTAAAAAATATATATATATTTAACAAAGATGCGACGGTATAACTTTTCAAGACGTACTAAAGCTGTACACGAGAAATGCAGAAAATCAAACATTTTCAACTGATCCCGACTAGGATCGAACCCACAATCTTACCTTCTGCTGTACTGTCCACCGTCTCTATGCCTTATACTCACTGCACCACCGATTTGCTTGCCGAACCTCTGTTCAGAATTTCTAGTCTTTACTATTCCTTTAGTTTCGTATATAGGTCAACCGGACTCTGTGGAATGCCGGACACTGAGGACTTCCATAGCTGTGGAAGCGCCCATAGTCCGCCAGATGCCATGGTCCGGGCCCTATATATATGAGAAGAGACATTCCTGTCTAGATTTCAATGACCTGGACACCAACGATACCAGGACCCTGGTTTCTACTGATAGGGAGGCAACTGTTTCCAAAGGAGGATTTTCGTACAGATCCAGATACCATGGTCTCCGGACCCTCATATCTGGCGGACCACGGTTGCTTCCACGCCGGTACATTTTTTCCTACGAAGTAGGCTACAGATCGCAAATTGTCCGGTAATGAGTGAGTCAGTCAGTCCATCCGAATCCTTTCGTCGGCAAAATAAGGAGAACCATTGACATTAGAACCTTGATTTTTGGCATGAACGTGCATTAGGCCATTGTTACCAGCAAGTTCTGATCTGAAATAATTCTGATTAAAATTAGATTGATAATTAACACTTCAGTATATTGTTATAGATATACATTGTGTATGTAAACTGTGGCCTTTAACGTGTATCCTATTTCACATTGGCCACACCAGGCTGGAGCCTTCAAATTCAGGTCAGATTACCCACAGCTAAAAATACCCTGTCCCACTGTATGGCACATGGCCCTGCGGTTAATGTTAAGTACTGCATATACCCTCAAACAATCAGCGCTGTTTCCATAACGAAGCTGAGGTGGTTTAACGTTTATCAATGAAGAAAATCACCGATCAACCGCCATAGAATATAATGTGAAACAAGAAAACCGGAATAGTACATTCATCAGATTGCCGATGCCCAAAATGTGTTGTCTCATATATCTAGATAACAACGTGATGTAGAGACGCTCTTTATTCCTCTTTGTACCGCTTATGCTCAGGAGAATGACATAGAATCTTGTGCATAGAAGGTGTTGGTCTTGAGTTGAATTACCGTAAACTACATAAATGCTACCTTTCTACTATAGTACTATATATAAAAATTTGTTGTATTGTTGGGAAAATAATGTGATTCAAAAAGTTGTTTTGATCCTGTACAAGGGCACTGAAAACCATTAAAGAGATGTAAATGTATTTTCACACGTAAAGCTTGAAAAACCTATATTATTCAATCTGTTTCCTTTAATTAAAAAATTGTAAAATTAAATCGGCGATCGTTATTTATTTTGGAATGAAGGCGCATTAGGAGACTGTTACCAACAAGTTCTGAGCTGACCTACTTTTCATGAAAATTTCTGATGATTTTTGATGAAAATCACTGGCGATTCTGACTTGGGCGGTGCCCATCTTAATATAGGCAGGATTTCAACTGGGGGTGGGGATTTCCAAGAGTTCAGTTCGCGTTCGAGTCCTAATGCCTACTGTACTTCGTAGGTCCTGTGACGTTAGTCACACTGCCATGTTTCATACCTTGCAGACGCAAATTCAGAAATTGCCGTACCTCGTGCCAATCTCGATATATTGGCACAATTTTGAATCTTGAATTTTCACCTTTTTAAAATGTTTAATTTGGATTGTGAAAGCATACATTTTCAAGTATAAATTGTACTGCCTTCCACCTTAAATTCCAAGTTCGGAATATACCGTACTTGTCAATCCATGGTTTTCTCGATTAGAAGTTAGGGTGTCGACGTACTTTCTCAAGTTATACAGGCAAATTGTACACAGGTTTTCGTATTTTAAATGCCGACTGGATGAGTTGACTTCATCTAAAATCCAAGTTCAATGAAATCTGCATGTTATACATGGAAGTCGTGGCCAGTTCCAAATATTAGATGATTAAGTTTCGTTGTGATCTAAGGCACTGGCAAACTGAAATCACAATAATTGCACCTGTAGAGGAGATCCAAATTAGTGATCTTCTCCATAGTGTATACCTGCTTTTAGCCAGGAAAAAGAAGGAGAATGAGTATAAAATGCAAGAGAAATCAGGGTCTTGCATCGTGACATGCAATATTTGGGCAATCATCTTTGCCCTGAAAGGGGCATCGATGTTGTCACTACTGTCTTTCCTTTGTTGGACGATTCATATTTCAGAAGGAGAGTGATATGTGCACAAATAACATCCATATTGTGCATGGAAAATTGGGTAGCACGTCGAAAAGTCGTACAGCGCGATTTTCTACCTCTTCACAAAGGCGCACTGTGTCACATCGAAAAGGGGCACAGTAGCAGTTAAGAGTGAGCTTTGCATTTCGACCTCTGCTGAGAACGTGGAAGAAAATTACACGCTTATTTCTACATATTAATAATGAAAACTAATACATGAATAAACAGATGTCTTTTATGTGCTTATAAAAGGGATATTATATGGAGAAATATTCCATCCTTTCACAAAATTGCTTATATTTTCTTACCTCACTATCGCTAGAGTGAAAGCATGCGAAACTATAATAGCTGTTTTGTCTGAATTTATTCTCATTACCTTGATTATTCAGTTATGGTCTAGAATTGTCGCCAACACATGATGGTCTCTTGTGCTTGTCTTCCTATCACCTTGAAATGTTGCCAAGATGACAATTGTTTTTGTGTGTCATCAGCGATTGCGTCAGGAAGACGTACAGTTCCATCGTCATAAATATATCACAGGCGGACAGGCTTACATACTGTGTTACTAGTACGAAAAAAGATACGCATGAGTTACGAAGAAAAATGTTCGTAATTAGCTTGATGAAAGTGTGCCCAGGGCCATTTCGCGATTTTTCTTAGCATGGCAAATGACCTATTGTATTGTAATACGGTTTCGATGGTAAACCTATTTCGTGAAAATATGAAACACAGAAATCGCTCAAAATTGCGCCAACGAATAGGCATCCTCACGAGCCAGTGTATCGATCGATATATTGGGATCGATACACTGGCTTGGTTAGTTACCCATACGAGTTCTGGATATAAACAAATGAAGGGGTTTCCCCTGAATCAACCCAATCAGTGAACGCGCTAAGCGGTTTGATTAGGCCAATCCGCTCCGAGGTATGAGACGTGACAGGTTTCAATTTCATCGGGGGCGAAACTGCTTTGATGTCAAGCGGAAATCGACATCGGAAGTCAAAGCAAAAACTGCAGGCCGGGAGTAGTATATAAAGGCTAAATTGGAGCCTATTTTGCCGCAGATCGCCGCCAGGGGGCGCCACCTGTCTCGTGACGTCACTTCCGATGCCGGTCACGTGACCGGAACTGACCTTTGACCCCAGGCTTCCGGTCACGTGACCGGAAGTTGCAGCGCCTGGGGTCAGGTGAAGGCGTCCCGCGATGAGATGAACTATTTTTCTTATTCTGATGACAATAATACGGGATATCATCTTAAGAGCAAATCACCCTTTTCAACATGACGGGTCAATGATATAAATAATATTATTAACTGTAATAATCAAGTTTCAGTTCTCTTACACAATATATACAAGCGTCACTCAACGGTGTCAAATATATAAATAATATTTTAACTGGGTCAATGATATAAATAATATTATTAACTGTAATAATCAAGTTTCAGTTCTCTTACACAATATATACAAGCGTCACTCAACGGTGTCAAATATATAAATAATATTTTAACTGTAGTATTGAAGTTTGAATTGTCTTACACAATATGTACAAGAATGACTCACCGTTTTCAATGTCAGGGGTATGAGTTTAATTCAGGCAAATTGATATAGTTGCGTAGCTCCAGCTGAAAATGCAGCTTACATATTTAAATTGATATAGTTACGTAGCTCCAGTTGAAAATGCGCATCATCCCGATATCGGCTAGCTTTGGTATTCAAGAAGTTTTTCATGTCACTTTCCGGGATATCCTCATGCACACGGAGGCGAAAGGTCTGTTCAACATGTACCGCTTGTACATTCTGTAAGGCCTTATTCCAGGTGGTCGTTGGTACAGGGCGTATGCAGGTATGGCGCAGACTCAATACCTTCATCTGCCACATCTTCAAAGATGGTGGCCGTGTTGTGGAATACGCCGCGGGGGAATTTTCGTTTGCTGGTGTGGTCACAGGTTTTCTCGTGACGGTGTAAGTGGTTGGAACGGTTAAACACGCGATGGCATTTACTACAACTGTATGACTGGGCATACCTGTTGATGTCCGTGATGTACGAGAAATGCCCGCCCGTGTCCGTGTGGTACAAATTCAATTTCATGGTTGTGTCGTATTTCCCCGCGGAACGATGTACGAGTCGGACTGTGAGTTGTGGGGCGTCATCTCGCTAAACTCTTGTTAAGTAAAAAATTAAATTAAGCATCTATAGGCCCAACACTTATTATTATAGAGATATATTCACTCTGGTTATTGACATTTATACTCGATAATATATCAATAACTCATAGAACCTTCTCGAAGCCTCAAACCCACGCGGTCAAAGGGTAGATAACTCTTATCTCCCCCTGTCAATTATCTCCCCCTTGACCATGCCTGATCAATCCGTGAACACCTGCTTTGCATTGATTTATACGCGGACAACTGGATGATAATGAAAACTGTAAAAACAGAGATACTGAGACAATGACATGAAACAGTGTGCCTAGTAGTACTGTCCAAAAGATAAACGGTGGGTTGTGTCAAGCAACAGAGCAGGTGCAAGAGTTATGTGGCTTTATCATGCAGACAGAGCTGTCCGACATTCAGTATGCAGCCGTGGTTATAATTTCCGTTATCAGAGTTCGAATTTGGCACCTGTCCGTCAGTCCGAGACTGGTAAAAAATCAAACGGACTGGTGTGAGTGACTGAACAACAAGTCCGTCGGACTGGTAACAAAAAAGCTCTCCGTTCATTGTGTAAACTATTTCTCTGGATATCTCCGCACAATTTGTAAAGAATGAAAAACGAAATATCTGTTTTCGGTTACTCAACCGAGTCTAAATAAATCGTGCAAGTCTAAAACAATTTCCAGCAAATTCCAACGAAATCACGACCACGGCCGCATTTTACGACAACAACAACAGCCGTAAAGTGGTGCGAACATTGTCAGCAATTACCGTAAAGTGTGACTGTAATGCAGCATGGCAATGCAGACTGGCGATCTTTTCAGAAAATAAAGCTCCCAATTCCAGGTCGGGAATCGAGAAATCAGCAACATGATTACGCTTCAGTCGACCTGATCATGTTTACCAGGACAATTTTAAACATATTCTCTATCAACTTCGAAAGAAATCTACTGATTTTTTTGGCTTGAAATGGCGTTTGTTGAAGCAGTGTTTTTCGCGACGACACGTCCAGTCAAAGTCGCTGTCGAAGTCTAGCCGACGGGGTTTGTCGTCTGTGATTATCTTCACACGCGCTCAAGAAATGCACAATTATTAATTTCTTATTTTGTAGCAACCATCACAAAGCACAAAATATTCATGATGACAAATGTTCCCACATCATCTTTTATTTAATATTAACGGACTAGTAAAAATATTTACGGACTTGTTACATTTTTGGCTCACCAGTCCGGCGGACTGGTTCAAATTTTTCTTAAATTCGAACCCTGGTTATCATACACAATTTTTAGCTGACATCAAGAGAATGTTACAAGAGATAGAAACAAAAAAAAATATTTTAACAATAGAATTGTGAAATTGTCTGTATCAATGAATTCTCAAATAACTAAATATTTCAGTTGAATTGATCTGTCATTACATACTAGACAGGTTAATATTTCATATAGATCTGTATCTACGGACCTTGCCGTTACTACTACTGTTATGTTTTTGTCTGGTGTGTAATTGCCTTTGACCCTCTGTGGCGTATCTGTGCAAATAAATGATTCTGATTCTGTGTAATACATCATTACAGTTGGGCTATTATTTTTATAAATCACCCTTATCGCGTATTATGGTTATCAGAATATATAAAAAAAGCATCTCATGGGATGGTGTTAATTATTATTATTATTATGTAGGCAGCGGATGTGTGTAGGGATTATGTAGGGAGCTGGCGTTCAAATATTTGTGCAATGTAGAAGTCTCTCTTTCGGGAAAATATGGTTGGCCCTGAAAAGGGCCTTTGATATAACCAAAAACCAGACGATTTTTAGGTTCTGTAAATTCTCCTCGTCATTTCCACAGGGCGTCGGCATAGGACTGTGTCCTGCACACTGGGCAGCCACTGCACATCAATTTCAGAAAGCAGTCCAAACACCACAGAGATGCCCACATGGAAAAAAGGCGTATATCGCCACCGCCCCTCTGCACACACAGCATTGGCCCTGGGCTTGTAGCGTGTTGATTTTGCTGCTGTAATGGCGTATTTGCTGATGGCGGTTCTCCAATTGACGCCTCAGGTTATGAATGGCGTTGTTTGCTGTAAGCAGCTCCATAGACAGTCTATGCCCGCTTTCCGTCAGCTTTTCTACATCCTCTCGAACAGTGTCTATGTTGTCCGTCTCTAGCGATACTAGAAGGCTCTCGTTGTCACACCGGGCAAAGATATCCATTAGTATCCTCTCAGCACGCTTGTCTTCAGCAGTTTTCGACCGTGTTTGGTACGCCATGTTGAAACTATTGTCAGTTGTGGTACCTGGGCACACCAAACGGGTTGCTTTTATCACTGCCAGAAGCGCGTGAGGGATTGAAATGTTCAGCCAATCAAAGACAAAGCAGGGTTTCGCGTTGTGTTTTTCTGCCGATAACATTTGTGTTTTCGCTACACCCTATAATTGATACTAGAACTGACATTCAGCGTCGTACAACGCTGAAAAAATTATAGAGGACACCTCGCGTCTAATATAAGGTCTGGTAAAATTTATACACCCTAAGTCGCGGGAGAAGTGCCATTTTTTTTCTTTTTAACCGAAAATTTGCGAGCTTCCTCTTGTTTGCAGCGAAGAAAATTAATGCTATAACTTAAATCCCAAGGCTGAAAATGGCACAGAAGACACTTTCCCTATATGTGGAGGTCTGGTAAAATTTATACACCCTAAGTCACGATAATACGCGCTATCATAGAACAGTAAATCACCCTTTTTTACACGAGGGGTGAATTATAAAAATAATAGCCCAACTGTAATAATGTATTACACAGCCCACGCTGCAGGCCGAATTGTATGCTATTTTTAGGTTTCCAGAGCACGCGCGCTGATAATCCAATCAAATCCCGAATCGGTGAAAGCGCCAGCCAATGGCTGTAGCTTTTTGTGCTCTCTTTCACATCCGCGCGTTTTTGGGCTCGATTCGCACCACAGAATGTAAACAACTAATACAGACGAAATAGCTGGAAATGTGCGATTCCGGGGACATCGGTTCCCCGTGTTTTGTACTGAAATACGATCTGCCAAACTATAAAAATAAAATCTTCCCCACCGCGGTCCATCGAACACATTGTTTCACGCGGACAGTTGTATTTTCGTCCTTTTGTGCCAAATAACCATATAACCACCCATGTGACTGTGTTTCAGTGTCAATAAAGTTCTTATCTTATGGGATCAACACATCTTTTTTTTTTTTTAACAAAACTAGACATTTGTTTGTTTTGCTTTTTTCTTCAAATGACACAAAATGTAAACAATCAGGGGTGTAGCCAGGATTTTACTGTGGTTCGCCACAACTCCAAAAGGACACATCAGGAAGTTCGCTGTATGGAAAATTTGAAAACTGGGCTTCAGTTTGAAAAAAGGGCATTTATATGAGAACAAATATATTTCCGAAAGGGGGTTTTCGCGAACCTGGTTACGGGGGCTTACTGTATTCTACGAAACGAAACGAGCGAAACGAAACGAAAAGTTGTAATCTGCGAAACGAAACGAAAAGTTGTAATCAACGAAACGAAAAGTTGTAATCAACGAAACGAAAAGTTGTAATCAACGAAACGAAACGGTTTCGCATTTTACAAATCAGGTGGGGGTAATTTGTAATTTGCTAAACGAGATTTTCCCACCCTCTTTATATCGAACAATGATGTAATTTCTCATCAATCTGAACGCATATCGTCCAGCCGTATCCCCGGTAACAGAAAAACTGCATTAACCCCTTGACCGGCGGAAAATGGTCATTTTATAGCCTCGTTTCGCATTTTACAAATCAGGTGGATGAGAAATTACATCATAGTTCGATATAAAGAGGGTCGGAAAATCTCGTTTCGCAAATTACAAATTACCCCCACCTGATTTGTAAAATGCGAAACCGTTTCGTTTCGTTGATTACAACTTTTCGTTTCGTTGATTACAACTTTTCGTTTCGTTGATTACAACTTTTCGTTTCGTTGATTACAAATTACCCCTACCTGATTTGTAAAATGCGAAACGAGGCTATAAAACGACCATTTGCCACCGGTCAAGGGGTTAATGCAGTTTTTCTCGTTACCGGGGATTCGGTTGGACGATATGCGTCCAGATTGATGAGAAATTACATCATAGTTCGATTTAAGGAAGGTGGGGAAATCTCGTTTCGCAAATTACAAATTACCCCCACCTGATTTGTAAAATGCGAAACCGTTTCGTTTCGTTGATTACAACTTTTCGTTTCGTTTCGCAGATTACAACTTTTCGTTTCGTTTCGCCCGTTTCGTTTCGTATAATAGAGTAAGCCGGTTACGGGGCATACATGGACAAACTTCACCCTGAATATACGTCCACAGTAGCATGTTATTCTGGTCAGTCTATAATAGAGTGTGGCCCCAATGCCGATCGTTTATTGTCGAGTTTGCACTGCACGCACACACAGTATTAGCTGTCCCGCGTCTTAATTTTTGTTTCTCTCGCTCTTAATTACGGGTATACAAAACACGGATATATACAGGGTAAGGGGTGTGTCAATGTATAGTGTTTTGTGATTTGATTACGCGAACCCGCTTATTTTACGGGTCGGTATACACACATATACAGGGTAAAGAGTGTGTGTCAATGTGTAGTGTTTTCGAATTTTTTCGGAAACCGCTTATTTTTGCTTATGGGTCAGTATATGGACATATACAGGGCAAGGGATGTGTGTCAATGTATAGTGTTTAGGTATTTTGATTACGGGAACCCGCGTATTTTTTTTCTTACGGGTCGGTATACAAAACATGGATATATACAGGCTAGGGGTGTGTGAATGTAAAGTATTTTTCGGAAACCTGCTTATTTTGTTATGGGTTGGTATATGGACATATACATGGTACGAGTGTGTGTTAATGTATAGTGTTTTGGGACTTTAATTTTTCACAGCGACTCGGTGTGAGATCGGTGTGACGGGGAGGGGTGCTGGGCTTGTGTGTAAATTGGTGCTGTTGAACAACAACGTTTCGAATGGGAAAAAACAATCACTGCCAGAAGCGCGTGAGGGATTGAAATGTTCAGCCAATCAAAGACAAAGCAGGGTTTCGCGTTGTATTTTTGTGCCGATAACATTTGTGTTTTCGCTACACCCTTTAATTGATACTAGAACTGACATTCAGCGTCGTACAACGCTGAAAAAATTATAGAGGACACCTCGCGTCTAATATAAGGTCTGGTAAAATTTATACACCCTAAGTCGCGGGAGAAGTGCCATTTTTTTCTTTTTTAACCGAAAATTTGCGAGCTTCCTCTTGTTTGCAGCGAAGAAAATTAATGCTATAACTTAAACCCCAAATCGTACAAGGCTGAAAATGGCACAGAAGACACTTTCCCTATATGTGGAGGTCTGGTAAAAATTATACACCCTAAGGCACAGGTCAAGTTGTATATTTTTTTATTGTAAAACCCAACTCGACGCACAACCGAGAAAAACACACACATTGCCTGAATTTGATTGGCTAACGTCAGAATCCACGCAAATGCTATAAAAGGGGTTAGCTGGATGAAGCGCCCATCATGCAATATAACGCAACATGGAAGATATACGTAATACCGACAACTGGCAGCGGATGGTAGAAGTAGTGGACAGTGCGAGAGCCTATCGAGCAATTCTTATGGCCATGTACGACGATTTAATAGACAACTCAGGTAGAGAAGATGTTATTCAAGCCTTCACACTGGACGTTTTGGACCGCATACCATTGGGTGCCCTTCATGAAGCCATTTGGACATGCTATTGGCAGTTTCTACGCGATCAGAGACAAGCTCGTGACGTTCAAGATAACCAGCACCGTTTGAGGAGTGGACTGAGGTGTGCGGGTCTAATTATGGGCGCTATTGTCGGTGGTCACCTGCTTCGGCGGTATATGTGAAAAAAAAAAACAAACAAACAAAAAACGGCTCTTTTTAAGAGCCCAAACACCTCGAAAGAGAACTTCTAACGCTAAGCACAAAAATGTATGTTTTTTTTTAATTTGAACACCAGCTCCCTACATAATCCCTACACACATCCGCTGCCTACATAATAATAATAATTAACACCATCCCATGAGATGATTTTTTTTTTATATATTCTGATAACCATAATACGCGATAAGGGTAAATTATAAAAATAATAACCCAACTGTATTATAATGTATTACACAGCCCACGCTGCAGGCCGAATTGTATGCTATTTTTAGGTTTCCAGAGCACGCGCGCTGATAATCCAATCAAATCCCGAATCGGTGAAAGCGCCAGCCAATGGCTGTAGCTTTTTGTGCTCTCTTTCACATCCGCGCGTTTTTGGGCTCGATTCGTACCACAGAATGTAAACAACTAATACAGACGAAATAGCTGGAAATGTGCGATTCCGGGGACATGGGTTCCCCGTGTTTTGTACTGAAATACGATCTGCCAAACTATAAAAATAAAATCTTCCCCACCGCGGTCCATCGAACACATTGTTTCACGCGGACAGTTGTATTTTCGTCCTTTTGTGCCAAATAACCATATAACCAGCCATGTGACTGTGTTTCAGTGTCAATAAAGTTCTTATCTTATGGGATCAACACATCTTTTTTTTTTTTTTTTTTAACAAAACTACACATTTGTTTGTTTTGTTTTGTTTTTGTTTTTGTTTTTGTTTTTTTTTTCAAATGACACAGAATGTAAACAATCAGGGGTGTAGCCAGGATTTTACTGTGGTTCGCCACAACTCCAAAAGGACACATCAGGAAGTTCGCTGTGTATGGGGAAAAGACTGGGCTTCAGTTTGAAAAAAGGGCATTGATATGAGAACAAATATATTTCCGAAAGGGGGTTTTCGCGAACCTGGCTTCGGCCTATAGCCCAGTCAGTACGTTTGGTCGATAAAGCGTACATTGAGAATGATTGACAGCTGACAAATACGTTGGTGGAACGTCGGGGTTTTTCCCTGGCATGACACTGATTTTGCACGTCTGTGATTGGCGGCTTACAAATACGTTGGTAGAACGTCGGGGGTTTTCCCGAGCGTGGGCGGGTATTTTTCTATAAAAAAGGACAGTTTTCGAGATCTGTATCCATTATCTCAATGTCTAGGCGAAGCCCTGTTACGCAGAGCAATGAATCCAGACTATTCTAAGCCTACGGTATACATGGACAATCTTCATCCTGAATATACGGCCGCTGTCGATGCGGTTCTTCATGATCTTACAGCAACACCACCACCAATGCCCAGAGCGGAGACTGCCACCGGCACAACCATAGCTAAGATTCATAGCGTCTCCAGGCGCTGCAACTTCCGGTCACGTGACCGGAAGCCTGGGGTCAAAGGTCAGTTCCGGTCACGTGACCGGCATCGGAAGTGACGTCACGAGACAGGTGGCGCCCCCTGGCGGCGATCTGCGGCAAAATAGGCTCCAATTTAGCCTTTATATACTACTGCCGGGGATAGGCCTACCGACATGCTAATTCAAAACAAGCGCGGGAGATGAAATATACGAGATTGTGTAATAGAGGCATCGACCCCAGAACTCATTCGAATCACCAAAAATGTCCAAGTAAATTCTCTGCGAGGATTTAGGATTACCTGGGCTCGTGAAGATAACGAATAGGCTGCATACTATTATGTCATTTTACATAAATCGTGTTGCATTTACATGCACATGCTGTCTAAGCTGTCTAAATATGTTCAAAAGATCATTTTGTCATTTAGCGTTTCACAAGAGAATTTTTTTCATCATAGCAAAAATATGAGTACATTCACCAAAACGTTGCTTCGGAGTAGGGACGAATACATCATCTTTTTCACAGAAATACTTGACTGATTTCGTTAACGTAATTATATGGTTTGCTATGATGAAAAATTTCTCCTGTAAAACGCTAACAGATGACGAAACAGGCTGTCTAGCATATTTTGTCTGCTTATTATCAAACCCATGTGCATATTATGCAAACAAGTTTCTACGGAAAAACAAAATAGTATGCAACCAATCAGTTCACACAACTTTGAGCAATTTCTGCGTAATATGTTCAATAAACGACGTCATCTTGGCCCCAGATTGTTTTGGTAGCTATCGGTGAATTTTGTCAATTTCAAACGGGTTCTCACGAAACTCAGAAATTAAAGTTGTACGAAAAAATATCTTCCGTAAACAAAACATCTGGAATCAACCAAAACATCTGGAATAGATTATCTGGTAAAGGCAGTAGATACATGCAGGCGTCCCATCGGCCTTTGGTGAAGCAGACGTTGGCCATTTTATCGAGCCTGAATTCTATGTAACTGATGAAAGTCGTACGTGTATACACCGTAAACAGTGTACAATGAACAAACAGTTTTGGCATTTCATTTCAACAATATTAATGATGAAATAAGCTTGCATATGCTTGCAGAGTGTGGACAGGCGAAAACGAGTGGTTCCTGCAAGCAAAAGCTAGGCTCCAGTGATGTTGGCAAAATATCCCATAGACCCCACCACACATACTATTTTAGGTTGATCTCCTTCACCAACATCCGACAGACTTGTAATTTTTACATGTACTTCGACAACCATCCAAAGTTGTTTTCTTCCGAACAGAAATGAAACATCCAGACAACTTGTGATAAAAGTATTCGGCTGCTATGTATATTTTGTGATATTCACTTGATGGAGTGTAAATTAGATTGGCTTCCGTAGCATTCAGCAATTTAGTGAATTTCGAGGGCATTCAAAGATTTCGCTTCACCAATGGGAAAGACGAATAGGGATGTGTGGGGATCTTTATTGGAGAAAACGACTCCGGCAAGAGTGCTATTTTCTGAATTATCAGACGTACAGTCAGTGGAAGTATCAATGTCACCATGACAAATTTATGTGACGAGAATAAGGATGCATACATCGCCTGTAAGTTTGACTACAACACAGCAGCACACCAGTTATTGTTTGAAACTTTCACACAAGAAGAAATCGAGTTTTTACCCCTCAGCCCATAGGGCTGTGGGGTCTTGTCGTTGCCATTTACGTACATCCGTCCGTCCGTCCTAGCGTCCGTCCGTCAACATGTTCTTGTCCGCTGAATATCTGCAGATCTATGAAGTCAGGCCCGACCAAACCTTGTTGAGAGCTTCCTGAATGTTGACTGATGAAATGATTAGATTTTCAGGTGGCTATGATGATTTAATGAATTTTAATTATTTTTTTATTATTTATTGATGGCTCAGCTTTTGCACTGTTATCTATGCCCATCAACATGTTCTTGTCCGCTGAATATCTGGAGATCTATTAAGTCAGGCCTGACGAAACTTTGGTGAGAGCTTCCTGAATGTTGACTGATAAAATGATTAGATTTTCAGATGGTTATAATTATTTCATGATTTTTAACTTTTTTAACTTTTCTTATTATTTTTGTATGGCTTAGCTTTTGCACTGTTATCTATGCCCATCAGGAACCCTTCGTTGCATGTTTCATTGTGAATTTTGAAGGTTCCCTGATACAAGAAAGATTCTCAATGAATGAAGGACAACATTTTTCTTTAATTTTGCTATTAAATCAATCTATTCTACATCATATTGTGAAATTTGCGGTCTTCTAAGACGACAGGGCTTGTGCGCGTGATCTATAAGATGTTGTAACGCATTGGTCGTCTCAAGACACAGGGATCGTCTTCACAAAACCTGACAATAATAGATTCTCTAATAGGTTCGGCTTCTGAGATTTTTCGAAGTCTTGACAACGTCTTTGAATGAGAGAGGATACAACGAAAATGTCTGTTGAATATTAAGCCGATTTATTGTAGGCTCATGCCACGCCATTATGGAAGCTACAGTCTTGTTCCTGGCATCAAAGTCATTACGAAATTTGATTTTCATCTATCCCAGGAATGAGCGGCATCATTTGGTATGCAAACTAGGGTAACCTCATCAACATCAGACTGTTCTGTAGTCAGTCATTTCTCGGAACTGGAATTAGCAAATACTATTATTGGAAGCATGCGCTTCTGTAATACCTGACGGTACAACCATCAGGGAGACGTGGTGTTAAAAGTCTAACTATAAAATGCCGCTCATTCCGTTATATACAATTCTAGATATTTACAATGTCAACTTAACCCGATATAGATGTACTGGCAGTTTAAGTACTATTTGGACAGACATATCACAGAACTGTCACATTGCATACCTCGCATGCCACATCCATCAAAACGAAGGTTAAATCATTGTACTTACATAAACGGTTTATACCTTATCTGTATAAATCTGAACATAACTAATTCTCACAAATAATTGTGTTTACAATAACCGACCTGAAGGGTCATCGAATAATATTTCGGAAATAGGTTTCGTCAAAACACATCATAATACCACGGTTTGCATGCATGCAAGATTCACGTATACAATTGGTAAATGGAAAATCATAAACTGATACATTTTATATGGTGGTCCAGAATCGACATTTCACACATCATCGGCAATGGAAGATGAATAAATACTAACGAAGATCGTTTATTCATCTCGAACTATAACAATAAAGAAATGTCAAAGAATAGTCCAAGGTCGTTATCAGAAATATCGGTCGAATACCGGAAACAATTTATTCAATTACCGTAGTCCATGTTCATTGCGTAAAGTCATAAGGCCATATTTACTATCAGTTCAATGAAAGTATTCTAGGTATGAGAGACACGTGCCAGTCACTGACAAGTGTGGACATGTCAAAACAATGTGCATGCTCAAAACACAATATCAAAACAACTGCTGGAAAATTCATACATCAGCCTCAAATCCAAAATAGGTTACCAACAGATTACATGTTCATGAAAATCAAAACAAAATGTCAAAACTCCAACCTACATGCAAGATAAATCATTATGAAAGCTAGAAGCTTATGGTTGACATGGACACTTAACGAAGTCGTCAATACGTGTTAATTATCAAAACCGATTTGTCATCCAACATCTTAGACTCATATCTGAGGATCCAAACAACAATACAAAAAAAAACAAATAACCAAATATCCAGGCTTCTATGGCCTAATCAGGAATTGTGGGGGCTCATCAGCTCACACCCACCAGGCTTTCACAGCCTATTCCAAGCATTCATATGCTACAAACACTAGCACGTACCTGTACTCAGTGTTTTCGGGATTATCTTAGTTTCATTTAGCTCACACTAGCTATTATGGAAACTGATCGCGATAAATATCCTAACAAAAAAAAAATAATAAAAAAAATCATTGTGGATCCACATTACAAGTTTCTCGTTCAAACTTCAAAGGCTAGATTTATCAATCTGCGAATCACTAAATTTATCAGTTGCAAAGGTTCATTCAATCCATCTGTTTTATCATTGAATCATCAAATTCATTGGGCATGCAGTATTATCAACAATACACCAAACATGCACAATATACGAGAAATATCAAAAGTTCATATAAGGCATCATTATGGCACATATAACTGTTCGTTCAAGAGAGAGAGAGAAAGTTAAGGGCTAAACCTCGCGTCCAATACATGCTTACAAACCTGTCTGAGGATTCAGTCCAGAATGTTCCAAGAAAGTTTTATCAGAGTACAATGTCTTAGAGTTCGTAAGGCATGACCCAGTCCTGTAAATTACACACTGTTCATCACACGCACTATGCCAATCAGTAGGAACTTCACAACGTCAGACAGAAAGTTCAGGGAAATTCAGGCAGAGAATATATCACAGCCCAGTTATTTTTTTAATTACTACGGCCATTTACAAGGCTCTGTTAAATGAAACGAATCAAACTGTACCTGTAGATATTGTTCCACGGAATGGACTCGTTCCAGAGGTCTCTGGCACACGCTGTCATGTCACCAAGGAAGAGGAGAAACATGTCGCTGTTATAGGATGAACGGTGTTTGAGTCGAAATTTTATCACGGAGATGGACAACACTCACGGCAGTTGTTGACATCAGTTCGGAATTCTTTCCAGTCAGAATTACAAGGCAGTTCAAGGAGGCGTTGAACAGGGTCATACATTTCACAATGATCAAAAAACAAGGGCACCAAATGTTTTCATCAGTCACCGTCCTCGTCTGGGTGACTTAATTACCGTCTGCTATACCTCCGCAGGTGCAAAAAGGAAGGAAGGTCCTTTACCTGTTCTCTTTGTAATTGAAGATTGTCCTTGGCCTGAATATCAGTTCACAAATTGTCCACAAGATTCGTGATGCATTGAGCAATGGTCTGGAACTCCTGCAGTTTTTCTGGCTCAGCCATTTTGTCCAAAAATTAGTATTCTCAGTGTCCTCGGTCGATCGTCTTAAGCTGTCTTCTCACGATCTTGTAGTTGTACCCAAAAGACAATTGTCTTTATCCGAAAGCAACGTTCGCCATTGTGATATTTGCAATCTTCTAAGACGACAGGGCTTGTGCGCGTGATCTATAAGATGTTGTAACGCATTGGTCGTCTCAAGACACAGGGATCGTCTTCACAAAACCTGACAATAATAGATTCTCTAATAAGTTCGGCTTCTGAGATTTTTCGAAGTCTTGACAACGTCTTTGAATGAGAGAGGATACAACGAAAATGTCTGTTGAATATTAAGCCGATTTATTGTAGACTCATTCCACGCCATCATGGAAGCTACAGTCTTGTTCGTGGTATCAAAGTCATTACGAAATTTGATTTTCATCTATCCCAGGAATGAGCGGCATCATTTGGTATGCAAACTAGGGCAACCTCATCAACATCAGACTGTTCTGTAGTCAGTCATTTCTCGGAACTGGAATTAACAAATACTATTATTGGAAGCATGCGCTTCTGTAATACCTGACGGTACAACCATCAGGGAGACGTGGTGTTAAAAGTCTAACTATAAAATGCCACTCATTCCGTTATATACAATTCTAGATATTTACAATGTCAACTTAACCCGATAAAGATGTATTCGCAGTTTAAGTACTATTTGGACAGACATATCACAGAACTGTCACATTGCATACCTCGCATACCTCATCCATCAAAACGAAGGTTAAATCATTGTACTTACATAAACGGTTTATACCTTATGTGTATAAATCTGAACATAACTAATTCTCACAAATAATTGTGTTTACAATAACCGACCTGAAGGGTCATCGAATAATATTTCGGAAATAGGTTTCGTCAAACACATCATAATACCACGGTTTGCATGCATGCAAGATTCTCGTATACAATTGGTAAATGGAAAATCATAAACTGATACATTTTATATGGTGGTCCAGAATCGACTTAACTTAAAATTCCCAATTTAACAATATGTTTTATCCTAAAACTTTTGCATGAACCATATTTGTGTCCACACATTTTACTGGTACAACACTACTGTACCTTGGAAATTATTTAAAACGAGTGATTAGGAGAGCCCATTTTTAGCCTGACTCTGGGCAATTTTGAACCAGTTTGCATACCTGGAGCTTATGCCACCCCCTCCCCCCCCCCCACTAATTATAAGGGTGGGCCTGTGTCAATCAGTGTGTTTACTTGTAATCACACTTGTGCAATGCATAAATTGCCACTGACAAAGTTACAATTTCTTGCATGCTGTAATCCCAGCACACCACTCACGTGAAACCTATGTCTGTTTTTCACGGTGTCCAGGGATTTTTTGCAGGTTCCGATCCCAAACTCCCGGTTTCTTTTCGTAATTCATTATTGAGGGTCCATTTTTTTTAAGTGAATTTCGGCGCAAATAGCCTGTGATCAATCACAAATCAGAGGTTTATTAACATGAAATGCAATACCCAGCTATGCGATCGGATCGATATTGAGGATCCCAGAGGCTTTTTCTAGTATTTCCTTCAGAAATCCTTTCAAATTTAACAACAACAACACTTTCGTTTTTTGTTTCATTTGAGTTTTGGGCGCCCATATATTTTCCGAAACTAAATTGGCTCTAGATGCAGCCCTGATCCTACTTGACTAAAAAAAAAAAAAAACAGGCTGAGGGGTCCACGCACCTTTTAGATGGTTGCCTGCAATTCAGGTTAAGGACTGTTGACGTAGAGAAGGGATATACTCTGTTCGACGTTATCAAGAGAAGGGGCATCTAATGCATTTACAGTATTGTATTTAGACCTCGTCATGAAGATTGAAGGTCTGAGGCATGTCATTCGAGCTGAGCATGGTGTACACGACGGAAACAATTTTACACTTAAATCCATTGTTCCTAGAAATGGAACAGACCCCATCGGAGCTTTGGCTTTGTTATCGACATTTATTTCAGGAAATGCGGAGGATATGAAAAACTTTTTTCATATGTTTGAAGAGGTAAGCCAATCGTAAAACACATTTCTGGCAAGTATTGGCAACTTTTTTTGCGAAAGCCTTAGCGAAATTGAACGTGTATTTTGGCAAGTCCCAGGACACCGGACTGCGACAAACTATCTTCAATATTCCTGGAAAATCTGACCGTGTTCACATTCGGTCATATATGGATCAGCCCGGTCGTGTGGTCCAAAGGGAGTGATCTCAAGAACAAAGAGAACTACTGTGAAGCCGTTAGAAGAACTGATATTCTCACACGCTTGTTCCCCCGGGAAAGCCGAGAAGATGCAAAAACGTTCGAAACAAAGAACCTGTCGCGGTTTGATGGGGATTTGGCCCCCAAATGAGGTGCGGGTTGAAGTGCCAAAATGAAATATGAAAAGAAAGTTTCTGTTAGCTTAAAGAATATTATCTTGTCGTATGTTCAGAGTAATTGTCAGGCACTAGGTCTTCGCGTTTTTAAATAACAACCCATTGAAGAGATGTACTCAAATCGTCTGTTTTGGGGTAAAATAACTACATTATTTTCTCCATAAACATATGAAGCCAGTCGAGAACCAAAACAAACTTTACAAAAAAATATTTATTGAGTCAATACCTAGTAGTTGTCCAAAGATGATTTTGGTTCACGACTGGCTTCATATGTAAAATTAAAACTTTATTAGATTCTTTTATGTGGACTGCTGAACATTAAATGGGATAATCTAGGATAGCACGCCTGTCGCATTTCGCGGTGGTGTAATGGATAAGACCGCGCTATTTTTGAACTTCTCACATGTCTCAATCGGGTTCGAATCCCAGAAAGGGCTGTTTTTATCTTCACAATTTATTGTCACCGCCTTCCTCCACTTCGACGTAGATTCAGAACAGGAGAAATAACACAGTTATTACTTACATAAATATTGTAGCCACTACTAGAAAAATGATGTGGATGTTGAAGATATTATTTTTCCGTGTATTTGCGAATGTGTGTACCGTTATAAAAGTAGCTCAGCATGAAAAGAACCATTTCACGTGCACCTAGAGCAAGGAATACTGGACTCAGGTGGGAGTTTATTAATCAAACTTATATCTGAATTGTTCACAATAAGCTCTGTATCACACTTGAAACGTGTACGACTCTGTATCAGGCTTTACTCGGGTGAAATTGACAATGGTTTGGTCGGTTTGTGCATGCTGTGACAAGCAAAGAAAAAAATGCCAAACGCGCAAAATATCTGTTGAGCAGTCAAACTGGCGTAATATACCGTATTCGCATAATGCCGACAGAGGTTCAACAAATGGAAGAGAACTGGATGTCCTATTGATAATACGACACACCAAGCGCTATTAGCTGAAGGTACATCAGGCGGTGCCAGGCAAGAGGTCTCCAAAGTAATAAAACTGCCAACAGTATCTTCCGCGAAAAGTCACCGACGATGTACTCTTTGCAAGTGCAGTAGGGGTGGATTTATGGTGATGCCAGCCTCAGCTCGATTGGATGTTTTTTCGCGGCAAAGTGTGTTGGTTCCTGCCGGCTGTAGATGTTGCTTCAAACATCTCTATGGGAAACTCAAGATGGGTGAGTCGGTGGATGTGATGATACTGCGTCACAGTATCGATGCGGACGAAATCTCGACACTGCTGGACATGAGAAATCAAGTTGGTAGAAGTAGAAAGCGGTAGATCGACTTCGATGATGTCACATTATTGTCGGATGAGGATATCAACAATCTAACAGCGATTTCCCGACAGCAACTGGATAGTTTAGTAGAGACCACCATATCACTGAAGTCATCTGCATTGCGCACACCATGCTCGGCTATCGGGATGCTTCTGATGAATCTCAGGACTGGTCTCTCTCATAGGTATGTATGCATATATTTAACCACCAATGTAAGGCAAGTGTATACTTACTTAATACCATACTTACTGAGGTATCGTACGCTTGGTATCCGGTGTCTCCAGACTAGGTAAACCAAGATGGTAAATCAGGAACACCATCTAGGCGTGGCGCTATGAAAATTATTGCGAAATGTTCGCCGATATTATTCGAGATCTCATAATATGCCAATCACAACAATTTCCGCCTTTTCACTATGATAATGATTGAAGTTACTTCGCGGATATTACCACCTTCGCACGGCACGATCTATTGAGAATTACTATCGCCCAACAAGCCAGATTTTCGGCAGATATGAACCCCTTTGATGTTTACGTTTACCACGCATACTGCTCGGAAATGATGCCATATTTGAATAAGGTTTCTCGATAATTATACCCCCCGCAACGAAGTTAGGGGTGGGGGGGGGGGGTATACTGGAATCGGCTTGTCCGTCTGTCTGTATACACAAATTTGTCCAGCCTACTCTTCCTAGGATTTTGCTTCTATTTTAATGAAACTTTACATATGTGTTACCTATATTTGAAGATGTGCATGCCATATTTACAAGGCGAAATTATAATTTATGACATATTTATGACGTTTTGAACTTCATAGGACTTTGCCATTTTCAGGATCTATTCCCATTTACAGATAAGTTTCTAGTGTAATCAACTACTCCTACTATTTTTATTAGACGATTCTAAAAATTTGTAGACATGTTTGAAGATTTGCATCTCCTATTTGTGACATGAAATATAATTTTTTGTCAAAATTACCCAGACTTGGAATGACCAGTATATTATTGTTTTTATATTGTATTGACATATTACTCAGAACGGCTGTCTTGCAGGGCGGGGGTGTCTCCGTTATCCCTTAGGATAACAGTTAAATATAGTTTTTACTATATTGGTCTATATTTCACCAAGCTAGCCAGTTGATTGGCTAACAAATGTGTTTTGAAATTCTCACGGGATTTATATAGCGCTAGTAGTATACAAAGATGAAATTAGGTCACATTGACCTCAGAAGTTTGCATATGACCTCTGTAACGTCACAGCGACAGCCAATCAGAAGCGAGTATTCTGTCACAGGGGTCATTGTGGGTGGTGGTGGTGGTGGTGGGACCAAAATGGCGGCTTGTGGGTGGTGGTGGTGGTGGTGGGACCAAAATGGCGGCTTGTGGGTGGTGGTGGGACCAAAATGGCGGCTTGTGGGTGGTGGTGGTGGTGGTGGGACCAAAATGGCGGCTTGTGGGTGGTGGTGGTGGTGGTGGGACCAAAATGGCGGCTTGTGGGTGGTGGTGGTGGTGGGACCAAAATGGCGGCTGGTAGGTGGTGGTGGTGGTGGTGGGACCAAAATGGCGGCTTGTGGGTAGTGGTGGAGGTGGTGGGACCAAAATGGCGGCTTGTGGGTGGTGGTGGAGGTGGTGGTGGTGGTGGAGGTGGTGGGACCAAATTGGCGGCTTGTGGGTGGTGGAGGTGGTGGGACCAAAATGGCGGCTTGTGGGTGGTGGTGGTGGTGGGACCAAAATGGCGGCTTGTGGGCGGTGGTGGTGGTGGGACCAAAATGGCGCTTGTGGTGGTGGTGGTGGTGGGACCAAAATGGCGGCTTGTGGGTGGTGGTGGTGGTGGTGGGACCAAAATGGCGGCTTGTGGGTGGTGGTGGTGGTGGGACCAAAATGGCGGCTTGTGGGTGGTGGTGGTGGTGGTGGGACCAAAATGGCGGCTTGTGGGTGGTGGTGGTGGTGGTGGGACCAAAATGGCGGATTGTAGAAAAACGTATAAAAGGAGGCGATTTTTTAGGGGTGGGTGTATTCATTGCACTACCTGCCTCACTAACCTGACTAGCCTGCCTGCCTGCCTGCCTGCCTGCCTGGCCTGACCAGCCTGCCTGCCTAACTGCCTGCCTACCTGCCTGCCTCACCTCTAGCCAGCCAGCCAGCCTGCTTGCCTGCTTGTATGAGCTGTGGAGAACCTTTTACTTTTTTTCATTTTACCATTGCAAATTCACCAGACTATTACACCGTAGCAGTTACTCACCAGCCTGAGCCCATAGTCATGGAGTCATCCCAGGAAGTGAAGCTTCGAAAGTACCGTGTTCGCCTCATTGATGAGATGCAGCATGTGGCTGAACTATGTGATTTCCTTATGGAGGAAAACATACTCCTGAAACACGGTCGCGAAGATATCATGGCTGAGAAAACCACTTCAGTACAAAACAGAGCCCTCATCGACGGTCTACTGCGCCCTGGCCCCTATGCATTTCTAGCCTTCGTGGCGGGGTTGAAGAAGACGGGAAATGAAGAACTAGCAGATCTACTTCAAGCCGACGTTATACAAGATGATGATATCACCGAAGAGCGTACAGCTAGCAAACGTACGCACCCAGCGTCTGGTGTACCTGCCAAACGCGCTGCACGACCCAAACGGCCCCGACACCTTTAGAAATACCTGAGCCAGTGCTTCAGCCAGTACCCCAGCAAGTGCCTGAGCCCGTGAAAGAAGAGGTGCAGCTTCCTATGTCTGTGCAGGAGATCAATAACATTATCCAGCAGGCCTACCAGGCAGCCCACACGAACATTTGGGAGCTCTCAGCCTATTTAACTGTGAGTGTCAAAGACGAAGAAGTGCATTTTAACGCACCGGCCTTTAACGCCAGACCAGCTAGGCATATTGCCTTGACCTTCGACACCTGGCAAAAACTAGAGACCCTTGATTACGCCATCGATGCGGTTATTCGCGACCAGGGGATTGACGAAGCGAAATTTGATGTGGGTGACGACATCTTTGTCAGCTGTGCTTCTTTCAACGACCAGCTCCTGGTGCATATCCGCAAATGGAAAATGAGGTCAGATACGCAAGAGCGTATTCCTTGTCCTGAGGGCGTCACCTTGAAAATAACGGCGTGGCGGAAGTTGCAGAGTCTCACAGCTACAATTCGTCAAGCCCTGGCTTATCAGGTGTCTCACTATATTTATAAGAAGTACATCGACACTGTCCTGGATCATATGAGACCTCGCATTCGACACTTGCGTATCCAAGCATGTGCAGGCTGTGGGAACAACAGTCCGATAAACACGCATACGTGTGTGGACAATAGTGTACCCTCATACGCGCTCATCACTGAGGCACTACAGGGCGTGACCGAGGAGCAAATTGCCCTGGCAATGGAAGCTGCCTGCGCTCCCAGAATTCCACGTGAAGAGATTGCTACCTACATCTACGTGCACCAGGGGCGGAAAGACGATGATGAGTTCAAACAAGTCTTGTTGCATAACTATTGAACAAGTGTGGTGTTGAAAAACATTTACCGTATTCCTACACGTTCATTGAAGCGGCTTGATAGCGTATAATTGTATTAAAATTCAATACTCAGAGTTGAAGACGTTCATTCTATCATTCTATTGTCTTGTATAAATATTGAACATTTTCAAGTCTTATTGCATTGGAACATTCAGACATTATCATCTGCCAGTCTTGCTCAAGCTGAAAATACGGCTTCTCTCCTCAAGTATTCCTACACTATGTTCATTTTATGTTCATTCTATGTGCATTGAAGCTCCTTCATAGCGTATAATTGTATTAAAATTCAATACCCAGAGTCTGGTGAACACGTTCATTCTATTTGTGTTAATAAAAATAGTAGAAAATTCAAAAAATGGCTGTTAGTGTTCATTCTTTTGCAAAAGATAATTGTATTAAAAAAAAAAAAATAAAAAAAAAATTCAACATTAAGAGTCTATTGTGGTGAAGACCTTAGGTTTTTTCATAGGGGTGATGGGAGCTGGTGTTTTTTTTTTTTTTTGTGCTTTGAGTTTAGAAGTTCTCTTTCGAAAATATGGGGTGGCCCTGAAAAGGGCCTTTGGAAAAGTGTTACGACACTTGTTTTATGAGCGGTAGATTCTCTTTACTCCGGCCACCTGCTTCCTACACACGGGACACTTGATCTTTAAATGCTGTTCGTCCGTTTCAGCGCAGTGGCACGTGTCCCCTATACATGTTAGCGTCACCCAGCATTCTTCACATAGGCATAAATTCCCGCACGGAAATAGGGCGTACAGGCTTTCGTCGTCTGTACACACGCTGCAGTTTGATTTATTTTCTTCCTTATCTAGGTCTTGTTGTTGTTTTAAATTCACGGCGTCCATTTGACCCATGTCTTCCCTCATGTTATTAATCTGCTCGTTTTGATGGGTCACCTGTTCGTTCAGGCGGGTTACCTCGGCCCAAGAGGATGGTGGTGGTGGTGTTGTTGTTGTTGTTCTTGTTGTTGTTGTTGTTTCGGTAGCCGGCCTTGTTATAATTGGTGTTTGGGTAGCCGTTGTATTTGCTGGAGGTCTGTTACTGTTTAACCACTCTAGGTCGGGGAGTTCGTCATCAGTTACATCCTCATCTTCTTCCATTGCCACCCTCCTGATCTCCTCGTCTTGTTCTTCACTTCGCCGTCTCATCAACCTCGCATCTTCTTCCATTGCCGCCCTCCTCAGCTCTTCGAGTTGTTCTTCACTTCGCCGTATCATCGTCTCGTCGGCAATAACCCGCTCAAAGCTTTTAATTATTGTCACTCCATCGTTATGTTCTTCACTCGTAATCACCTCTCTGTGTTCTCTAGGATCGGTGAATAGCCTTCGTCTTGTACCCATGATTGTAGTTGTGAATAAATGGCAACATACTACGCGTTATTTATAGTCTAGGCGTTCTGTGGGTGGTGGTGGTCGTGGTGGGACCAAAATGGCGGCTTGTGGGTGGTGGTGGTGGTGGTGGGACCAAAATGGCGGCTTGTGGGTGGTGGTGGTGGTGGTGGGACCAAAATGGCTGCTTGTAGGTGGTGGTGGTGATGGTGGGACCAAAATGGCGGCCCTGTGGGAGTGGGTCCAAGATGGCGGCATGGTACCTGCTAAAAATGTTTTGTGTTTTATTTTCTCAACTTTAAACCGGTCTCATTTTTTTGCAATAAATGTGAGTTCACTGCAGCATGTTTATCGAAAAGAAAACTAGGAAATTTTATCGTATCACACGGGGCTAAGGTAACCTACTCCATTTGACACCCATAGCTGTACTCACATTTGTCTGCACACTGTATAGTGCTGTGTTACCGTAGCCGTGTGATACGATAAAATTTCCTAGTTTTCTTTCTATAAACCAGCTGTAATTTCAGGGTGACATTATAAGGCTGTGAGGAACATACTTGACGTATTTTTATCCAGGAAAACCGATTTATTTCCAGTGTACCGGGTTTTCTACACTACCCTAACCATAACGTTACGCGTCTAAAAATCGATAAAATCATTAAAATAGTGGCTTAGTCTACCGCTACCCTTCTAAATTTTTAAATGCTACACGATCAGTTGGCTTGAAATAAATTTTATACGTGCACTCGCATTTATTGCAAAATCACACCGGTTTAAAATTGGAAAAGAAACACAAAAATATTTCTCCAGCGTAAGTGAGCACAAAGATGTGATATAAAATTACGCTCACGTCCGCGCGTTACACTATAAATAGCGCGCAGTATTTACTGATTCACATTCACAATTACATCATGGCTGAAACCATGGATATTGATAGCCTGTTACCAGACTTCATGATAAATGATAATGAACTACAACTGCTCGGGAACAACGATATGGACCCATGGCTGGATGCTATTATAGAAGATTTATTTCAAGACGAACACCAACCACAGGGTGGCCATAATCAAGACCCCCCAGGAGCGACACCGCATCTTAGTGACCCCCCACGAGCGACACCGGATCTTAGTCACCCCCCAGGAGCGACACCGGATCTTACCACAGTCGAATACCAACGTTTTGACGAAATGGACCGAGTGCTAGAAGATATCTTGAAACAACAACAAAGCCTCCAAGCTGAAGGAGAAGAAGGACAAGAAGAAGGAGAACAAGAAGCAGGAGAAACGGAAGAAGAAGCAGGAGAAACGGAAGAAGAAGCAGGAGAAACGGAAGAAGAAGCAGGAGAAACGGAAGAAGAAGCAGGAGAAACGGAAGAAGAAGCAGGAGAAACGGAAGAACAAGGAGGAGAAGAAGGACAAGCAAAAGGGCAGAAGAGGAAAGACTCCAGAAAACACAGAAAAAGACAGTACCCGAAAAAGAAAGACTCCAGAAAAAAAAGAGAAGACTCCAGAAAAAACAGAGAAGACTCCAGAAAAAACAGAAAAGACTCCAGAAAAAGCAGAAAAGACTCAAGAGAAAACAGAACAAGAGAGAGAAAGCGGCTAAGGGGACAACAAAAGGAACAAATTGAAGAGGTCATCCACTACGCTACCGCAATAGAAAGAAGACTGGCATCCAACATCGAATGCCAACCATCCCCGTATTTACGCTGCGTAGAATGCTGTAATCACTTCGCCAAGTACGCCATTTCTCCGTGTGGGCATCAAGCTCTGTGTGTAGCCTGTATACGCCGACACGCCCTATTACCACAGCTTCCGGACGATTACAACCCCCTAGTGTGTGAATTCATAGCGGTGCCATGCCCGGTGTGTTCTGTGAGAACACAATGCCACCTGGCCCCAACGATGTAATCGCTTACATCTTCCAAAGGCTCTTTTTAGGGCCACCCCATCTTTCCGAAAGGGGAAACTTCTAAACTCAAAAGCACAAAATAAAAAAAATAAAAAATAACACCAACTCCCGCACACATACCTAGGTAACAATAGGTAAATAACACATCAATTTCCAGGTTAAAAGTCCATTCCACTCTTTATAATATTACCCCAATGCATTCTGGGTCATCACAGAATGCCTTCATTTTACACCAAATTCACCTAGTCTAAATTTTGCCATGTTAAAATGTAAAAAAAAACCCTAGTCCGTAGCCGTACACGTTATAGGTGCGCACCTCTCTCTCTCTCTATCCGTACGCGTATCAGTGTTTTTGTTTATGTTGGGAGTTACTTCCCCTTGATCACTGTACGTTTACTTTGATCGTAATAAAATTCGTATCGTATCGTATCGTAATGGGAGTTACTTCCCCTTGATCACTGTACGTTTACTTTGATCGTAATAAAATTCGTATCGTATCGTATCGTATTGTACCCGTACCCGTTCTAGTATTTTTTATATTCCACCCGCAGGGGGAGTTTTCCTGTCTACTCCATTTCACTGACTGAGAAATATCGGTATGGCTCCAGCCGGTACCGATGTTGATGTTGTTCATCGTCGACATGAATGGGAAGGTCTTCCACGAAATTGGCGGGTGGTATGGCACTAATGTCGACGAATTCCGGCTGGACTGGGGGCTCTTGTTGTTGTTGTTGTTGCTGTTGTTGTTGTTGACGAGGAGGAGGAGGAGGAGGGGGAGGGTGCATTTCCTCCATCGTTCTTTGCAGCAACACCAACCATCCCTCTTCGCTTATTGTTCTCGACGTGTTTATAAGTGCCCGAAGATTCTCGGCTGTCCTCCCCGATAGGTCGTTGTTCTCTATCTGCCGACACCACGCTGTAAATTCTTTGAACCAGAAATCTTTAATGGCAGTGATCATGGCCTTCCGTTGACGCCGGGTGATCTCCTGCCGTATTTGTACCATTCTCCCGGAGGCCTTAGTGGTGGACATCTTTACCACACGCATGTTGTTTTCTTCTTCTTCTTGAATAGCTCTATGTCTTCTCAGGTCGGTGAAAGGTTTTGAAATGCCCCGCACCACGCTCCCGCTGGCTTTATACTCACATACAGGTAATTTTCATTGGCTGTTTCAACCTCGCTCATACTGGCTTCATTGGTTCTTTTTAGGGCTAGCAGATTGGCTCTTTTATAGCCATTTCATTGGCTCTGTTTATAGACATCTCATTGGCCAATAGTGGGCTCTCCCACCCTTCCTAGGTTACGCCAGAATCCCGTCATTTTGCACGAAATTCGTCGAGTGGAAAATTTCCATGTTAAATGAATGCGTGTATTAATAACATGAGAGTTGATGTACACGTGACTGATGGATGTCTATGCCCACGTGCGACCACCCTTCCTGGGTTAATTCTCAATCCACATATTTTGCACCAAATTTGTCAATGTTAAATGATTGCGTGTATTAATAACATGAGAGTCGATGTACACGTGGCTGATGGATGTTTATGCCCACGTGCGACCACCCTTCCTGGGTTAATTCTCAATCCACATATTTTGCACCAAATTTGTCAATGTTAAATGATTGCATGTATTGAGATAACATTGGGGTTTGGCCCTGAAAAGGGCCAACACTACTGGCGCTATTCCTGGGTGACGTCACAATCTCTTCATTTTACACGAAAATTCGCACTAGCAAATTCCTATGTTAAATGATTGCGGCTATTTATAAACATGAGAATGGATGCTGATTGGTGGCCTACAAGGTGTCTACACCCAGGTCCGCGCGACCACGCTTCCTGGGTTAATTTACAATCCGCTTATTTTGCACCAAATTCACAATTCCTACGTTAAATGATTGCGTGTATTGAGATAACATTGGGGGTTGGCCCTGAAAAGGGCCAACACCGCTGGCGCCAGTGATGCATTCTGGGTGTCGTCAGAATCCCTTCATTTTACACGAAAATTCACCTAGTGCAAATTCCTATGTTAAATGATTGCGGCTCTTTATAAACATGAGAATGGATGCTGATTGGTGATGGGTGTCTACACCCAGGTCCGCGCGACCACCCTTCCTGGGTTAATTTACAATCCGCCTATTTTGCACCAAATTCACAATTCCCAGGTTAAATGATTGCAGATAACATTACAGCCCGAATCATCACGGACTTTCACGAAGGAGGAGGGTGGAATAAAAACTATAACGGTGACGGGGTACGGA
The DNA here is from genome assembly GCA_036873755.1 of Hanleya hanleyi. Classification (NCBI taxonomy): domain Eukaryota; kingdom Metazoa; phylum Mollusca; class Polyplacophora; order Lepidopleurida; family Hanleyidae; genus Hanleya; species Hanleya hanleyi. Next base: position 20,022 of record JAVTVY010025063.1, on the reverse strand, counting down.
TAGAGAGAGGTGCAAAAAAAACCTATAACGTGTACGGCTACGGACTAGGGGTTTTTTACTCACGAGTCATGACGGACTTCCACGAAGGGTGAGGGTGGAATAAAAACTAGAACGCTGACGGGTACGGATAGAGAGAGGTGCGCACCTATAACGTGTACGGTTACGGACTAGGGTTTTTTTTACGGACGAGTCATCACGGACTTTCACGAAGGGGCAAGAATCGATATATACACATTTGCCTGGTCGATGTTTTGTCATTCACCACTATGGCAGCGCACGGGGCGGAGCTTGTCTTCTTCCAGCTCACGCCTGACGTCATCCTCATCGTCTATGACCATGAACTGCAGCTCATCGAAGAACATCCCCGAGAGGTGAAGCTATGTTTAAGCCTAGCAGGATGGACTCTATTGACACGGTTGTTACAGGGAAAAGAGCCCGAAGTCGATTTCATGCACGTGGGAGTCGGTGTCTACCTACGAAGTGGTAGAGATGATTCTTTTTTCCCCGGTTAGAACAGTGTGGTGGTGCCTCTATCCTACTCCGGCCGGCATTATGGCAGGAGCTGAAAGCTATTATCACCGACGTCCACGACGTACTCCACCCCCAGGCGCGCTCTGTAGCTACCCGCACTCTTACACCGGACTGCACCCTATTGTTGTATCCCCAACGCGTGGAGCTCATCGTTGACGATAGTAGGTGTTGGTGTACGTCTGAACCAGCGCGTGTCTCTTTATCCCCGGAAGGCTGGATTACCTTGAAACGCGTGTTATGCGGTAACCTCGACGGTGATAGCATTCACCTGTGTGACGACGTCTACATTTTCCGTGGTCCCTATTTTGCTCGACTCCTCTGTCTCAAGCGAGGTGGTTTTAGTCTGGACCCCGATCTATGGACGGCTTTGCAACAAGTAGTTCCCATGATCGATGAAGTACTCTCTCTACAGGAAACCCTCACAGAATAGTACGACTCATGTCTGTACCCCACCTGACACTATAAATACCAGGGTGAGACAGAGTGTGTGTCATTCACCGTTCGACATTTGGAGCAAGCATGTCATCCGACCTACGAGCCATCCTGCCCCTTACACCCCAGGTGGGGTTACACGTCTATGAAGATAAAGTCACCCTGGTGGAAGACCGTGGAGCTATTTGCTGGGCGCCCGCTGAGACCGTATCGAATACGGTGATGCTACAGCGTGACGGCTGGACCAAATTTAAACGGGTGTTGAGCGATGAGCTCGACGGACACCTCATCCACATAGACAATGCCATCTACGTATACCGTGGGCCTTTCTTCGCACGCCTGGGCCGCTACCAAGACCCTACGCGAAGCTTCACCCTAGACCCCCATCTGTGGACAGCCTTGGAGAAAGTGGTGCCTATCGTGGACCAGCTGTTTACACCGGACGAGCGATCATCAGACGAGTTGGCGTGGGCTCGTGCTATGGAGGACGCGCTGGCTGAACCCCATGAACAACTACATGAACCCGATACAGCCGGGGAACAGAAAAGTATTATATCTATAGGGTGCACAGAGGCTAGAGTGTCAGTGTCACCTGATGAAGCGAACACACCGGACGGGGACCCAGAGGCACCCCGATGAGGGGTAGGACGACGGTGATGAGGGGGTCCCGAAAGGGAAAAAAGGGGTCAGCATCTACAGTGAACAAGGTGTTAACCGATTTGTATTACAACCCTACCAGTCCAGCCGCGTATAGCGCTGTGGGAGCGCTCGCTCGAGCTGCCCATTCCCAAGGCATCACTCGAACTGAAGTTCGAGACTGGTTAAAAACCCAAGACACTTATAGTTTACATCGAGCAGCCCGACGACATTTTCGCCGTAACCGAGTCATCGTAGGAGGCATAGACGCGCAATGGCAGGCTGATTTAGTGGATATGAGTCGATTTGCACCTCACAATGATGGACATCGGTACATGTTGACCTGTATCGATATTTTATCCAAGTATGCCTGGATACTACCCATTCGCACCAAAACAGGAGAGAATCTAGTACGGGCGTTCCAGCAGATTTTCAAGACGGGGCGCAAACCCCTCTATTTGCAAACGGATGAAGGCACAGAATTTCTCAACCGACCCTTTCAAGCCTTTCTTAAGAAACAGAAGGTATTTTTCTTCCATACGTACAACGAGACCAAAGCCTCTGTGGTGGAATGATTCAATCGGACCTTCAAAGGACGAATGTACAAGTATTTTACTGCCCAAATCACCCGACGGTACATCGATGTACTACCTCAACTGGTTCAAGGGTACAATCGAGCCTATCATCGCAGTATCCAGCGAGCTCCCCTCGATGTGACAGAACGCAACGAACATCAAGTGCGTGGTACGCTGTACTCACCCAGTTCATCACTCACGTCACCCCGTTACAAACGCGGAGATGTGGTACGGATCAGTAAAGTGAAAGGACAATTTGAGAAAAGTTACTTGCCCAACTGGAGTGACGAGCACTTTGTCATCGTTCGCCATAAACCTCGACAGCCACACGTCTATCAACTGGAAGATCTACAAGGAGAAACACTGCAAGGCACGTTTTACGAGGCAGAATTACAACCCATAGTGAAAACACCGAAAGACTACTACACGGTGGAAAAGATTTTGAAAACGGAACGTCGACGTGGCATCCCCTATCATTTCGTCAAATGGCAAGGTTGGCCCCGTTCGTTTAATTCCTGGGTGTCAGGCCGTGACATGAAACGCCTATAAATTCTAACCCCTATCACCGCCATCCTTCAGTTTAGGGTTGTACCCTGGATAGTGCACATCTACCCTTACTGTTACGGACTCGAAAAGCACAAGTGGGTACTGTAATGTGTGTAGTAGTGCTTCTGGGTACCTTATTTGGAGGCGTGTTCTACGATTTGGCGTACGGGATATCCTGTTTCAACACCCTTCGTCCAACAATTCCACCTCAATCATCCACCACCATCACCACTACGACGCTGCCTACGCCATCCAAGACGTCAAGGTACCGCCACGTATCAACCCAGACACCCACGCCTACCACGCGGTCTACTCCAGCCATCACGTCACCTGACCGCCACATCCATCCACCCACGCCTACGACGTCCCGTACTACTACCACTCGACCTGATCACCAGCCTCCGTCTACCCTGAGAAGCGACGACCCTTCCACCCCGTCACCACAACCTAGTACACCCACCACCACTACGACTCCTACGACGCTAAAACCATTTACAGTGGACGAATCACGTTTACCACGGCAACGGTACCCGTTCGACTACGATCCCCGGTGGGATCCACGACAACGGTGGTGGGCCTCTGAACGCCGAGCGCAAATCACCAAATAAAAAAATAAAATAAAAAACTATGGATCCTCGGTGGCAGCATCCTTTCACGTGTCTCATCGCTGGACCGACAGGGTCGGGGAAAACACACTTCGTTCAACGTCTCATCCAACGCGGGTCAGCCCTCATTTCACCCCCTCTAGCTCGCATCCTGTGGTGTTATGGAGCTTGGCAACCCGCGTACGAGGAACTGGCACGTGTCCCGGGACCTTAATGGAAGGCTTACCCCCTGAGGATACGCCCAAAGACACGTTGGTCGTGGTGGACGATCTCATGACGGAAACGGACAGTCTAATCACCCGTCTCTTTACCAAAGGAAGCCATCATCGTCGGTTGAGCATCATCTACATCGTGCAGAATCTCTTCAGTAAGAACAAAGAGCACAGGAACATTAGTTTGAATGCTCAGTATGTGGTGTTATTCAAAAACCCCAGAGACGCTTCCCAAATTACGCACCTGGCCCAACAGATGTACCCTAAAAATACGGCCTTTGTACGAGAAGCCTTTGAAGATGCTACCCAACGAGCTCATGGGTATCTACTCATCGACTTGAAACAAGACACCCCCTCCACCCTTCGATTGCGTACCCACATTTTTCCCGGAGAGGTGCAGACGGTGTACACACCCAAATAAAAGAAGAAGACAACCCACTCTAGCCGTCACTAATCATGTCTGCACGGATACGCAAGCACGCGCCGGCCCTGCGCGTATTACGCAGCGCGCCACCGGAGGTGGGCCGGGCCCTGGTGCGCGGGGCGGATCCCGACATGGTACGGTGTTTTTGTGAAGTGGCACATAATGTGTTAAAAGGCAATGTTCCGCTCAGTCCTCTGCAGAAAGGGAAATTGCAACGGCACAAGGCGGGTCTCCGAACGTTGGTGAAGAAGACGGGGAGTGTCAAGAAAAAGAAACAGGTGTTACAGCGAGGTGGATTTCTCGGCGCACTCCTCGCACCCTTAGCCGCTACTCTACTGGGACCGTTACTAGGCTCCATCTTGGGACGCTAACGTCATGGACCATACGAAAAAAATGATGCTGGTGGAACCTCGACTGTTACAGAGTTTGCAATCACCCTATCCCGTGCCTGCCACAGTGCAACAACTGCAGTCTCTGGATGAAGAGATGAATAGTATACTCCAACGTCGAATACCCGATCACGAGAAAATTCAACTCTACCATCATACGCTGAACCGGTACCAGACGTTTATGGATCAATATAGAGGGAGTAGTAGTAGTAGTAGTACACCACAACTACCACCGCCACAACCCACACTCACACCCCCGCCACCCTCACCTGAGCTGGAAGAGGAAGTGTTGGCCAGTGTGCCTAAAGCCTTCAAGACCAAGGCGCGTTTATTGTTGGACCGGGTGAAACAGAATTCCGATATGGGTTGGAACGCTGAAGGAAAACTGCTGATTCGAAACCAAGTGGTGCCGGGGTCTCATATGACCGATTTGATCAACGATATCGTACGTTCTCGCAAACACTCTAATCCACCGGGCTGGGAGGTCTTTGCTCAGGGATTCAAAGACACACACACCCCTCAAGAATTGGTAGGGAATCCTAACCGTTGGGCCTTTATGCAGCAATCGACCCGACACCAACCATCACCAACCATCACCACCACCACCACCACCACCACCACCACCACCACCACCCTCCTCTTCTTGGGCCCCCATGTCACCGCCCAAAACACCACAACGACGACGGGGACCTACCCGATCTAAGTCACCGCGACGATCACAACGCCGAGGTAAGGCGCCCAAGGCCTGGGAACCCTACTAGGGGGCAACCCCTATAAAAACCCGATGCAGAAGGCAGAACAACTCAGTCGTCATGTTTTACCTGACGTTGCCCAGTAATAGTTCACCCGATGTGTTTCCTGACAACACCTTGGCCAAGTATGTCACTCAATTACCACAACCGTTACATTTACCGGGTCGGTGGGAATGTGGACTCACTGGGTGAAATGTACTGGTTTCCAAAAATGCGGATTCTTGGCGGAAACCAGTTGGAAACTGTAACACCCCATTTCCAGCCTGTTTCCGCAATGCGGAAACCAGTGGAAACAGGTGTTTTGGTTTCCGCCAAGAATCCGGTGCACGGAAACTGGACAGAAACCTGTTGTTAAATTTCCGCCCAGATTACGCTTCAGCGGAAACGGGTGGGAAACTGATGTTAGTTTCCGCTCTGTTTCAAATGCATCGGAAATGGACTGTAAACTGGTACTGGAGTTTCCGACCTGTTTCCGCTCGAGCAGAAACAGCTTGGAAACCAACGCGAGTTTCCCCCATGTTTCCAATCCAGCGGAAATAGACTGGAAACTGCTATTCAACTTTCCAGTCGGTTTCCGCTTGAGCAGAAACAGATCGGAAACTGACCTAGGTTTCCGCCAAGATTCCGGTACATGGAAACTGGACAAAAACCTGTTGTTAAATTTCCGCCCAGATTCCGCTCCAGCGGAAACTGGTCAGAAACTGATGTCAGTTTCCGCTCTGTTTCCAATGCAGCAGAAATGGACTGGAAACTGGTATTGAAGTTTCCAACCTGCTTGTGAAACGGCTCAGATACCAACGTGAGTTTCCGCTCTGTTTCAAATCCAGCGGAAATGGACCGGAAACTGCTATTAAGTTTCTAGCCTGTTTCCGGTTGCGCAGAAACAGGTCGGAAAAGGACATAGGTTTCCGCTAAGATTCCGGTGCACGGAGACTGGACGGAAAGCTGTCCTTAAATTTCCGCTACAGTGGACACTGGTCAGAAACTGATGTCAGTTTCCGTTCTGTTTGCAATCCAGCGGAAATGGACTGAAAACTGGTAATGAAATTTCCAACCGGTTTCCGCCCAGATTACGCTCCAGCGGAATCTGGCTAGAAACTGATGTCAGTTTCCACTCCGGGTTCTCCATTTCTTTGGGAACACCTGTACAATCATATCTAAACAGGTGTATGTGGTTGTTAACTGCCGAGTGCAGCGAGGCGTTCAAAAATTAGGCCGGGGGCCTGGGGGCCGCCAGAAACCCCACATGCTCTGTGGTGCAATCTGAGCCATTTTGGGATGAAAATTCCTAGCACAGGGTATTTTTATGTAGCATTCAGCAATTAAGCTACCCCATCCCAGCATGCCCAGTCACCCCCCATGTAGCCCATGAAGCCAGATTTCTATTAAGCTTACATAACAATATCAAACAGGTGGATTAAGAAAAATCAACATTAAGTAAGAACTTGGTAGATTTTGAAGTGGAAGCTAAACAAATAGGCTTATGCTGTGTGAAGAAATTTGACCTGGCCTAAACTGTTCTGAAATCTGAACATCATGCAAAATCTACATAAAATCTTCTTTTTGGGGGGGGGGGGTATCTTTATGCTCAAAATTGTATCAGGATAATTGCAAAAATAGGTTCATTTATAGTGTTGAGAATTAATTGTCACTTAATATGCCGTCATTGGCTTTAACGGGTGAATTTGACGACCCCATTGTCGTTGTTGTTGTAACTGGCACTGCATCAAAATGTTCGACATAGTCACATTTTGAGTCGCTGTCAGTAATATTCGGCGGCACTGTACTGACAGCATCGCCATCCCCGTGAAAAGATCATCTTTATTTCGTTTGAAGGGTTCGCTCAAACTCAGTTGTCAACGTTTCATTTCGAAAATTTCCCCTCAACCGTACAGTCATTCCACAGGCAGCTGGTCATTCTGTCGACGACTAAAACCGGAAGCCCAATGTACGACGCTTCTGATTGGCTCATCTATTGTATTCAACCAATCAACAGGATTATAACATCGCAAAACCGGAAACAGGCCATGTTATGCAGTGTATAGATTCCGTTACCGTAAGGTTAGAGGAAGTTTGCCTTTTTCCTATTTCATACCCTGTCAAATGACATTACATGAATAAATGGTGACACGAGATACCTGGGATGAATCCATATAAAATAGAGGTAAATCTTCGTCCATATCCCCCCCCCCCCAATTTAACACACCCCAGCCCCACCCACACACTTGCCTATATATTGTGGCCGCCAGTCTTAAATGTATGACAATTTGCAATTCCCCATGAATATATTTAAAATAGTTGCAATTTTTCAAGAATAATCGTGTACGTGGCTGATAAATTTGGAGCGCCCTATAGGCCTATATGCGAATAACATTCGTTGTTGTAGTTTGGGAGTCTTCTGAAATTAATGGGCACGGGTTTTAAAAATTTGACAATTTTATTTATATTTCTATGCATTTTAATTAATTTTAAACTTTCATTTTATTCCAACGTGAACCCTAAAACGAAACTTGCAATAATCGAATTTCTTCCGTGAAATATCGGTACCAAAAATTCTCATATATATCCCAACCTCGATACCAGAAGTGGATGAAACTTCATCCACTTTTGTTGATACTAGAAAATACCGGTACACATTTGTGTTGAATTTGGACCACTGCTGGGAATAAGAAAAAATTATATGCTATAAAAACATTTGTACACGATTGTTTCCAACTAAGAAACTGACTATGTATGTTCAGGTGGCTGTCTTAGCGTAACATTAAATTAACGCCCCTGGTAATTAATTTACAAACATGGGCACGCGATCCAATATAGTAAAGAATATAGTGAAACAGTAAAGTACATGTATCGTGCCTTCTTGTAGACTGGATCCAGCCCCTGTTTCATAATGTATTTTAAACGGGAAACAAGAGGAAGTAACTCTGCCTATTAGGAAATGCTTGAAACAGGGACTGGACGGAACGTCACAAGGGAGCTAACTTTACAAGAAAAAATGCACAATACACTGTCCACAACATATGGTCGCTGCGACAATATAAATCATGGTTGCCTAGGGGGCGACCATAAAAATGATGGTCATGAATATATGGTCAACGGACGCGACCATAAAAATGATGGTCACCAATATCTGGTCAACAGTGTTGACCATAACTTTTATTGTCGAATCTATGTATCGACCATCTTTTATATGGTCATTTTTCCGACCCACATTTTTATGGTCCTTTTTTATGTGCTGATCGAATTGCAACCATAAAAATGGTGATCGCATATATAGTTTGACAAGCATTTATATCGTCACTTTTTGAACCTCATTTTTATGGTCATCTCTATTTTTGCTTAATGAGTTGCGACAGGGACGGTACAATACATTTATTTTAAGTTGTCCCTGGTAGCGACCATGAAAAATGTTGTATGGGCACATTTTTGCCATTAATTTTGTGGTGTTAGTGTTCTGTATAACTTAAATAGTAACGCAGGGTAAGCACTCCGAAGAATGACAAGCAATTCATTGTGACTCAATACTTCGGTTTATTCCTTCCACAGGCCCTCAAAACAACCCCCTCCCCCCCCCCACCCCCGACACTCTTGTTTTGAGGGCCTGTAATTCCTTCAAACCATCATCATAAGTAATTTTACAGAGAAACCTAACGGTGTATATACAGGTAATGTGTTGAAATCATCGGTTATGAATGAACATATATGGTTGTAAAAATGCCATCAATGTTAATTTTGTGCAATATAAACACTTGTTGCGCATTACATAAAAGATACATGACAAAGGGGATTAACTGTATGTGGTATTAAGCCGTAAGTGGTGACGGCAATAAATAAAGACTCCGTTAAGGCTGACAAGTGTTTGTATATACACACTAGGGAAGTGACCAGTTCAGTATAATATACATTTGTCAGATTTTATTGTTTTATCAATCAAACAAAGCTGTTTTGAAGCTTTCAATCCATTATTTAATTGTGGTTTGTTACTGTTAATTGCAAGCGCCTCTTTAAATAGTAATTCTGACCAATCCTGGGATTTATTTACGACTACAAGGCGAGGTACAAAAGTGGTGTCCGAGTTAGGCATGCTGAACAATCCCATACTATGGTCAAAATGCTTACAGTTTTGAACATGGTTTTAATTTAATTTAAATAGATGAACTATCTTTCACTTCGCCAAGTTGTAGAAATTTATCTCGAGTATCCGTGAAGACTGTGGCAATTACGGACCGTAATTGACAGAACAGCCGATCTGTTTTCCCGCTGTTACTTCTGCTGTGACGATTGTGACACCCAGCCTGGTACCCTAACTCACTGTTACATTACTTACATATACCAGTTTGCTAGGGAACCTCAGAAAGCCTCGTTCTGCGTTTTGCTGTAAACGTGGCATTCGTTAGCCATGTTTAGGGAGTTTATATTTTTGTGTTCCAACCAGCAAAGTTACTTTTGTGTGTCAAATTCTTAATGTGCAGCCGTAGTGATGTAGGACTACAAGGAATCAACCACTGAGGCATAATAATACGGTAATAACACGGCAAAAGTGAAGAAAGAGAGAGAAATCGCTGCTTGAACAACAACAACAACAACAACAACAACAACATCAAGTTGAACAACTGTTACAACGGGACAAGGCAAGTACCAGTAAGTTTATATGCCTAGATGAACAGGTCGGAAAAAGGACTAACTGTATAGCGTATTCACTTTGGATATTTTATATATTTTATTTCTGTCTGTCCCAGATAATATATCCGAACCGTTTTTGTCGATATGTCGGGGACAATTTATCGTACAACATTGAAACTTCACACAGTATGTACATGTAAACTAAAAAATACAAATTTTTCCTCCATATTTTATTGAAATATGTTAAGAATGGACAAAAATGACCAATACCTACCATGTTATTTTGGGACCACGATGATGTTGATCTGCCAATTTTATAACATGCAGGCTTGATGTCATGACATCTAATTTTTGTTTTCGCGATTTATTGAGAACTAGACTGGAAGGATTTTCTTGATACTTTGGAATAAAATTAGTACTTTTTAGATTACATTTATCTAATGTGTGAAGGAAACCCGTGTGAAGTTACAATGTCGTCCTACAGGTTGGGAAAACACCTTGATCGACGTATTATACCTTCGTCGGGGTATTATACCTCGATTGGGGTATAGGGCTATGTGTTGTAATTTCTATATTTATTTATTTATTTATTTTCACCTCAATTTATTGCTTTGTTTTATGCGACTAATTATTCAAATTAGCCACTTCAATATTTAAAATATAGAAGATGGTTCCAAATGACATATTTGGTGAAATTTATTCTGTAAAGGAAAATGGCATGCTAATCTGCTAGCATGCGCACCCCATAAAAAAGCAAACCTCTGCTCTGAGTATTCTGACCCTGCCATGTGTGTGCATGCATCGGACAATTTAATCAAATTTATTTATCAGTCCATGCATCTACATTCATGCAACTTTAATATGACTTTGAGCTGGAATTATACCATCACATGCCATTTTATTTACAAAATAAATGTCATTTGAAGCCATGTTTCATTTTGGAAATATTAGAGTGGCTAATTTGAATGATTAGTCGTATTAAACGAAACAATAAGCTGATGTGAAAATCATGGAACAATCGAGCCGTTGAAAGATCCATGCAGTTCAAGGTATGGGTATATATCCACATTTTCCATAAATATATAAAACCTGAAGTTGACATAGCCCTACCTCGATCGAGGTATAATACATCGATCAAGGTATTTCCCCAACTTGTCCAATACGTTGTCTCCGAAATATCGCTTAAAACATCTCGGATATATTATGTGGGACAGACAGTAGTTATTCTGTTCGTATAGTATAATACTACTGCTGTTTTTGCCAGCAAAAAAGTACTAACTGGGATATATATCCCAATTGGGATTGGGATAAAATATCCATGTCAGAAGTAGATTATTCATGTTTCAATCAAGCTGACACATATTGCTAGTTATTCTGTTCGTATAAAGGCATACACCAGTGGTGAGTGATGGGAAGTATACTGCAACAACAACCGGAAAAAATATTGCACAAAATCGCAACATCACAGAGAATGATTTCCTATTGCAGAAAACACATTCATTATTAATACCATGTGCATTGGAATCACATTTGTATCATCGGAAGGGCTTCCTGAGCCTTGTGAATCAGAAATACCTCTCTAATGATGTTTTTCATTCATTTCAGCTTTCTGTACAACACAATCGACAGCACAGCTCCTGTGGTCAACTGGACAATGGGATAGATGAGCAGCAAGCGGACTGTGGTGATCATTGTTGATTCACTTGCTCTTTACCATGTCTACATGGGCTCAATTGGCAGAGATCATCTAACATAAGTCGCTATCCACAGTCAGATATATGAACAACAGTGATTTTATTGAGATGGGAGTCGAGGTGAGAATGTATGGTGCCTCTTTGATGTAAAAATCACATGACGAACAAGAACAATAGTCTGTCTGGATACAAGCACAAAGGACTGTAAATAAGAAAGTAGTGACAAACCACACACCAAATAAATGAGCAGGATGTTTATATGTTACTGTAAAAATGTTTTAATAGTGCTGATGTGGTGAAGTGAGAGTGTGTGTTCCAGGTTCTATCTATTAATCACATGACTAGAGTTTAACAATAGTCTGCCTGGATACAACAATCATGGACTGTACATAAGATAATAATTAAAGAATTGTCAAACCACAGACTGTAACGAAGTGAGCAGGATTTTGCTGTTTATGTTTCAATTGTGTGGAGATGTTCAGGTGAGAATGTGCGGTCCATCATTTATGGAAAAACAACAGGACTGAGGAGAACAATAATCTGCCTGGATACAAAAACAAAGGACTGTAAACAAGAAAGCATGGTCAAATCATAGACTGTAAATTTGGTAAAGAAGTAAGCGGATGTATCTATCAATTTACATTTTTGTATATGTTTTAATAGTGCTAAATACGTAATGTATGTCAAAGAATAAAACTAAAGTATTCCGCGGAAACAATCTGATTTATTGAAATTTATAGTGTACTACTTTTCGCCATGACTTGACTGCACCTCGTAACTACACTTGACCATGGCTTTGCCTTACCAGAACCTTCTGAAGCAACCCGACTGTACCTTAATGGTACCTCCAGCTATAAAATGGCTGACCATACCTTGCACAAGCCCCGGTACCTTGAGTGTACCTCTGGATGAACCCTACTTGCGCCGTGCTCTTCGACTGGATTTATCCCAATGTACCTATACTATTGGCTGTGACCAAGATGACACCAAGCGGTATTAATCCATGAAAATATGGTCGCCTCCGACCAGGAAAAGTATGGTAACCATATTTCTTATGGTTGCTCTTGACCATTAAATATGTGGTCAGAAGAATCTTTCGACCATAATTTTGTTTGAGCGAGCATATATTGTATGGTTAACTTGACCATATAATTCACTGTCGGAGCGACCATAAAATATCTGGTCGCCTGGTGACCAGATCTTTTATGGTTACTCCAACCATAAGTTGTATTGTCAGAAAGTGACCATAAAACATATGGTACGTCATGTCTATACTATAACTGTGCATTTTTTGTCACCAATGAAAACTCCGTATTCTGACCCCGCCCCCAACTCAAAGGATTTGATTGGTTCATTCATATACGCACGCTGGAAGCAATGCGTTCATGTGACGTCAACAATGAGAATGACGTTACTACCATGACCTCAACAATGGGAATGACGTTATTGCCGAGACGTCACAATATGCCGTTAGAATGAAATTGATACAAACATTGCGACCGAAGGTAAAAACATGTCAATCGTCCAGACTAACCACGCCTCCAGATGGAATCTTTACACGACGAAACCCATCAAATCGTCCAGTCTCTATTTTAAAAATATTTTTTTCATTTTTTTTTTCATTTTTTTTTCTCATTCTATTTATTAAAGATCATTTTATTATTAATAATAGTACATATGAAATAGAGACTCATCCAGTCTAGCCTTCTTGATAATTAACACGATATAAATAAGGACTCTTCATATAGTCTGCAACTTGTACGTGGCCCAATATTGGTATGTATTGGCCCCTCCCTCTGTTTTATTGATTGATGTGATTGTTCTAGTGATTGTACTCTGTCCTAAATGGGCTTGTTTCTAGTACAATAAATTGAATTGAATTGTCCCACGGTTTGGTGTTGCACTGACATGACCCATAACATTCCAATGCAAAACTCCTCACAGTAATGATATGTCTCTGTCTATCTCGCCTTGAAGCAGTGATCAGCCATCGAAAATATAGTCCCCTGGCAAGGCATGTTATCGAGTTTAACTGGAATAAAATTACAAGCTAAATATAACAAATGCCACAAAACTTTCTGTCCGTACAAACGGCATGTGATTATTTGTTGGAACGAAAGTGGAAAACAGTCAAGACCAGTTTGACCTTGGGAAGAGATCACGGCCGGTTCTCGACCCCACAGCAGTACGGATTGGGACTATTTTACAAATGGCTGCCTATTTCTTTTTCGTATGTGACGATCTTGTTCATCAAACTGTGTCATATTAGAAGATACCAAGGGGAAAAGAGTCGAATTACGATACCAGGAATGATTTGGACCAGGTAAGCATCGCAAACTTATCTCACATTCCTCGGTGAGGAGAAAACTGAGCATTTATACCCTTGGGCATAAACGTGAGAAAATTATGTTGAAAACTGGGCTCCCCGTGATGGTTTTAGGTGGGTACATTACATTGTGCCGATCAAGCTCTATTCTGGTCAAATATTCTGTACGTATTTACAAATGGTATACACAGCCACACTGTATATATATGTGACGTTCGAGCGGTCAGAAAACGTCTATCTTTGCGGTGTACACGAGACTTGAGGCGGCCTGGTCTCAGGCCCCTGTGACAAATTGTCAGGCTGATGTGAACGCAGTCTCGTATGACTGGAATTGGCCAACGAGGAAGGTCCGATTCAACCTGTCACCTTGTCTGGATCGAGGAGGTAGGATGGGGGGACCTGTAGAAACAACCAAGGCAATAATAAAGTAATAATATTGTATTCTGCAATGTACACAGCTCTGTACGCGCACAATACCTGTAATAAAGATCCCTACTCTAGAGGTAGTTATCGTTAAGTGTTATCTTTATCTTAAAGAGAAAGACTAATAATATACAGTATATACATGAGACCCTATCTATGACGCGTCACGGCCCAGTCTCGTCCAGACTGGCTCTCGTCGTGGTATGGTACGGCGTCTCTGGTTCCTCTCCGGTCGTAGGCGTAGCCCCGGATTGTATGGAACGTCTACCGTGTCTAAGGTTACACGGCCCAGTTCATCTAAGCGTTATTAATCGTCTTTGGAATCCTCTCCGTATCACTGCCTCTCCTAGCAGTAGCCCTTCGGCGGCGTCGGTCCGTACAGCACACCACAGCGTCTTCGGCGGCAGCCCCTTTCGGCTCGGCAGACCTCACGTCTTCGGCGCCCCGAATTCGGCGGCCCGAATTCGGCGGCGACCCCTTTCGGCTCGGCACTTCTCTGTTATCGGCGGCCCGAATTCGGCGACCCGTCTTCGGCCCGGCAGACTTCACGTCTTCGGCTCGGCCCGATTTCGGCGACCCGTCTTCGGCTCGGCAAACTTCTCGTCTTCGGCTCGGCCCGATTTCGGCGACCCGTCTTCGGCTCGGCAGACTTCACGTCTTCGGCTCGGCAGACTTCACGTCTTCGGCTCGGCCCGATTTCGGCCCTCACGGCGTTGACCCAAGGACGAGTTAATAGGCTCAGATTGTCTGCATATATATGTGGTAATAATACCCTGGTCTCGGAGGTGTATTATTACCTTACAGTGTAATGTAAATTAATATCAATGATTTGTAATAGAATTCAAAGACTTGCGGCAAAGCATAATTCGAGCCCTGCGGCAATGTAAATATGTACAGTGGATGTAAGCTTGTGTTATCAGTTATCCCTAGCCGAGGCCTGTGAATAACTAGTGTAGATGATTGTGATTAGATCTATTCCGTCCCTAAGGCCGACGATCTGGTGTCTGTGTGTGAGTATATGTAATCATGTAACATGGTATTTGTGTGATGGGCTGCAATGTGAGATATTTGGTGCTCTGTATTCCCCGTTGATGGACATCTCGTCTTCAGATACTGTGCGTGTTAGTATCTTTTATTCCCGTCTGGCGGTTCGTCTCGTCATCAGATACTGTGCGTGTTAGTATCTATTATCCCCAAGCTATGGCTTAGCTCTCGGCTTTCCAACCCTTCGGCAGATGGTTCGGCGCTGTTTCGGCAGTCAATTCGGCACTTTCGGCACTTTCGGCGCTTTCGGCACATTCGGCGCATTTGCGGCGATCCTGTCTCTGTGCTCTTCCGCACGATGTGCACCCGCCGATCGTCTGGGACAGATTGCCGAACGTCCATTTCTCCGCGTCTTATATAGGCTCTGGCTCCCATAATCCTTTGCGCGCCCAAACATGGCAGCCCCCATAAAACGAAAGTATAGACTCCGGCGGTGTTGGATTTCGTGTCAGATCAACAGAGTTCGACTTCTCTCGCCCGGTTTCGATGCAAGATGCGTGTCAGGGACATTTACACGTCCCTCGCTGAAAGTTTCAGCGCACAGTTGATACAGGTAAGTCGAATATCCACCATTATCGGTCCATTCACAATGCTATTTACACTGTCAGCATTAGAACGAAAATAACATTCTCCAGGTCATGGGCATTTTCGTCACACTACCCACGCCTTCGAAAACACGACGCCCTCGTCGTGGAGCTCGGCACAGCTACCAATCACCGGTCAGTAGAATTAACACGCAGTCTTTACTCCGAAAGTGTAGATAATCCACAGGCTTCAATACGGTAGAATTACATCAGACGTTCTCCTCAGCTGTCTGCTGGGTCGTCACTGAAGGAGGAGACATCAGGTCCCTGCTTCACGGCACTGACCAAACACTGCCGAATTACATTAATCCCGATAACGCGCGGGGCGTCTAATCACTCGACCTCGGGTCGTCCGCCGCGGTTCTGTCTCGGCCTCGGCCGGGGGTAAAGCTTCCATGTCGAGATCCAATGGTGATGCAGACTGCAAATCAACCTCGAAATCGGCAAATCTCCGTGGTCGCCGTATCTCACGCCCGCCCCGGGTCAATCGAGGTCGCCGTTCAACAGTCGGCGTTCTGACGACAGTCGATGGTTCCATGGGGTAAGGAAAGATAGCCCCATGTCCGACGCTATCATCTGATTCTACATCTCCATCGTCGCCAGACGTTTCTTCAGACTCACTGGTGGACATCTCACGAGCATAGAAAGGCTTCAGCTTGTCATGGTGAACAACCCGGAGACCTCCGTCCTCATCTGCAATGCGGTAGGTCACGTCCGTGAGAGCTTCCTTTATCACGTATGGTCCTGCCCAGCGGTCTCGTAGTTTTCGATTCTCTCCACGTCTGGGAGCAGAAATGTACAGGTAAACCTGGTCTCCAGGTTTGTACTTTTGCGGGAAGGCCTTGCTATCATATACCCGCTTCTGGCGCCGCAGGCTCTTCCCAGTCACTTCTCGGGCGTTACGATGAATCTCGTCCATCTCATCCCGTAGTTCTCCTACCCACTCCGTAGGTTCCACTTGCTGACGTGGAGGAGCTCCCAGTACCAAGTGAGATGGCAGAGAGACTTCTCTCCCGAACACCATCATATTCGGCGAGAATCCTGTCGTCTCATGGGCTGTAGCACGATAGGACATCACTACAAGCGGTATATGCAAGTCCCAGTCGCTTGGATGACGGTCAACACTGGCATGTAGCATTTGGGCTAATGTTCTGTTGAACCGCTCAATCATGCCATTCGATTGGGGGTGGTGTGGCGTCGTCCTTGTCTTCCTCATCCCCAAAATTCGGCACATCCCTTTGAAGACACGGCTCTCAAACTGGCGGCCTTGGTCTGAATGGATCGCCATCGGAACACCGAACTTGGTCACATAGTGTTCCACCACAGCCTGTGCAACAGTAGGGGCTTCTTGGTTGGGCATGGCAACGGCTTCGACCCAACGGGTAAAATAGTCTCCGATGACCGCAATATACTGGTTTCCACTGCCCGTCTCGGGCATTGGCCCAAGGATGTCGACTGCAATCCTTTCTCCCGGACAACCAGTCATCTGTCCACTGTGTGGTCCTCGCGGTTTGCGCCCAGCCTGCTTTCTTCTGTTACATACATCGCAGCTTCGGCACCATTGGCGTATGTCCGTCTGCAGGCCAGGCCAGGTATAGGCCTGCCTCACCTTCGCTAAAGTCTTCTTTACTCCGAGATGTCCACCGGTGGGACCGTCGTGGCACTCTCTTAACACTTTACGGCGCAAGGAACGAGGTACTACCAGCAGTCGTCGCTTGACCTTACCACGGTCATCCACCCAACGTCTAACCAGCAGCGAATCGCAAATCTCCAACATATCGAAGGCACCCCACAGGCTCTTCGTGACGAGTCCGTACGGACTGACGTCTTCTCGGTTTGGTCGGCTACCTTGCCGCACCCAGTCGAGAACAGGTTGTAGGTCGGGATCTTCGGCCTGGGCTCGGCCGAATCCTTCGGTTGGCGACACCATCTCAATCACACGGGCGGCTGCCTGAACGTCATCGCTGCTTGATCGACCACACTGTTTGCATGGGATACGACTCAGTGCGTCGGCGTTACCATGTTTCCGACCCGGACGATGCTCGATGTTGAAATCGTAGACGCCAAGGGCCTGAATCCAACGGGCCAGCTGTCCCTCCGGTTCCTTGAACCGCATGAGCCATCTCAGCGAGCCGTGATCGGTGCGAAGCAAAAACTTCCGCCCAAACAGGTAGTGTCGAAAGCATTTGACGAAATGCACAACAGCCAGCAGTTCTCTTCTCGTCACACAGTAGGCTCGTTCGGCCTTCGACAACACACGACTGGCGTATGCCACGACCTTCTCTTCTCCATCTATCACCTGTGACAAAACGGCCCCGATGCCATAGATACTCGCGTCCGTGTCCAAAATGAAAGGGAGCTTAAAGTCTGGCATAGCAAGCACAGGCGCGGTTGTCAACTTGTCTTTCAGGGTGTCGAAGGCTTGCTGCGCTGTGTTGTCCCATATGAAGACTGTCTTCTTTTCAGTTAACGTATGCAGCGGCGCTGCAATGGTGGCAAAATCCCGGATGAAACGTCGATAGTAGCTGCAGAGACCCAGGAAGCTCCGAACCTCGGTCTGCGAAACGGGTGGAGGCCAGTCTCGCACAGCACGGAGTTTCTGTGGGTCAGTTCCAATCCCATTCTGTGATACTACGTGGCCCAGATACAGGACTTGTCGTGCCCCTATGACGCACTTGGACGGCTTGAGCTTAAGACCATGCTGTTTCAACCTCTCGAAGACCCCATCAAGACGTTGAATCATCTCGTCAAACGTTCGTCCAAAAACGATGATATCGTCAAGGTAGACGAGACACGTATCATAATGGAGTCCTGCTAGGATGGCTTCCATTAGCCGCTCAAAGGTCCCGGGCGCATTGCACAGCCCGAACGGCATAACACGGAACTGGTACAGACCTTTCCTGGTTGCAAAGGCTGTCTTGCATCTATCTTCGGGGGACACTTCAACTTGCCAGTACCCTGACATTAAGTCAAGGGTACTCCACCAACTTGCACCTGCTAAAGAATCCAGAGAGTCGTCGATCCTCGGCAACGGGTAAGCATCCTTCTCTGTTATCTTGTTCAAAGCACGGTAGTCAACGCAGAAGCGCATTTTCCCGTCCTTCTTTTTCACCAGAACTACCGGCGCTGACCACGGTCCACTGGATGGCTCGACCACTCCACGCTGTAACATGTCTTCAACTTGCTCATCGATCATTTCACGGGCGTGAATCGGCGGTCGCCTCGGCGGAATGCGGATGGGTGGTGCACTTCCAGTCTTTATGTGATGTTGTACCTTCGTCGTTCGACCTAGATCAGTATCGTCCTTAGCGAACAGGTCAGTATATCGGGTGACCAAATCTTCTACAGCCAGGGCTTGGTCTGTCTCTAGGCCTTCGCTGGATCGTCGAACCAGATCTATAAGGTGGTCTGGACATGCGCTGGTCGGCACGGCGGGCCTCTGTCTACTAGGTTTCGCACGGCTCGGCGTCGACGCTTCGGCCGCACTCGAAACTTGGTCTTCCACTACTTCTACTTCACCCATACGACCGCACAGCGTCCCGGCCTGGACTACAGTCGGATCTGAGGACAAGTTGAGGAACCTCAGGGTGACTTCGCAGTCACGGTCGACCTCGGTGAGGACCCTGGCCACCATGGCTCCCGTCTTCTGGGTAAACTCCGGTTCGTTTTCGATCATCCCTACCTCGCCTGGTAGGCCCCCACGAACTTTTCCCGTTACAACGGCTTCGGCTCCAGCAGGAATAGTCACAGTCTCGGTCACGGCTACACGGTAACAGCCTGCGCTCCCCACGACCTCGCATTGGATGTAGCGGCCACCGTACTTGACCCTGTGGCGCTCCGTGTCGATCTTGGTACAGTGAGTGCTGAGAAAATCGTACCCTAGAAGCGCGTCCACTGTCAGATCTCCGACTATCATCTTCTGTGTTCGTGTGGTACCGTCTATAGTGATTTTGAAATCAGCTTCACCCTTCAGGGGCATCAGCGTACCGTCAGCCATACGAATACTGGCGTAAGATGGGCTACTCAAGGCTGGTCTGAGCCGCGGACTCAGCTGCTGGTATACTTTCTCGCTCAGGAGGGAAATCGACGCCCCCGTGTCAACACAACACCACATCTTCACTGGCCCGATCTGGGCAGGTAAATAAAGTCCAGCTTCCCCGGAAGTATTAACTTTGGGAGGACTCTTGGGCGATCTCGGCGGTTTAGAGTCATCTGTTCTGGACACA